>CM046423.1:5120797-5350797 GCA_025506505.1 Flaveria sonorensis
CACGGCCAAGATAACCCTATGAACAAACAACCAAAATCCAAACTTTCTTGCATACTTGACGTTAATTAACATGTAATCTATCTAACAAACACATTAACATCAACCATTAGGCATCATTCGACCATCAATTGAAGATTTCGATCCCCAAACCCTTGGCTAACTACAAACATCCAAAGAACACGAAATTACCCTTAAATTCGAAGAAAGAATGGAACTTTGATGCTTCTAACTTGATGTATTGCTTGAATCCGAACCCAAATCGTGGTATTTGCTTGTTCTTGGTCGATGATCGAAGTGTGTGTGTGTTTGAAGGTGAAGTCACGGCCGAAGAGGGTACTTAGGGTTTGGTTTTTGTGTTTTAATCAACTAAGTTTTGCATAATTACCTTTTAACCCTTGCACTTTGTATTTTATAAAAATTAAGCTTTTTGAATAGATTTTAAATAGTTTTTAACTACTAAACACAATTATTATTAATCACAAATAACAATCATGCATAATTCCCATTTATCACAAAACACACGAAATAAATATGCACGTTTTCACGTTACGCGATAAAATTGCAGTTAACATCTAAATCACATAAGCATAACTTAATAATCACATTGTTAACTTAGTTATCATCAATTTAACATTACTGATTACTGTTAAGTCACCAACGTTCAACGACAACTAGTGTGTGCTCCCGACACGTGTATGCAAGACTTAACGGAACAAACGGAGTTTGGTAACGGAAAATTACCGGATGTCACATTATCCCCATGTTGAAAGAATTTTCGTCCCGAAAATTGCGTTACATGGTGAGTGTTCCATCACTGGTCTACTGCATTGGCACAAAGAAATCGAAATCGTGTGAGTTTTGGATGAGTTGTCACATCATCCCCATGTTGAAAGAAATTTCGTCCCGAAATTTAATCAATACCTTCGCCGGCTGGCATCGTCCTTTCAAATAGCTGAGGATACTTAAGCTTCATTTGATCTTCACGTTCCCACGTGAATTCTGGTCCACGTCTCGAGTTCCAACGAACTTTGACGATGGGTATCTTGCTTTGCTTAAGCGTTTTCACCTCACGATCCATCACTTCGACAGGTTCCTCAATGAAACGTAATTGTTCGTCTACTTGAACTTCTTCCAGCGGTACGACCATCGTTTCATCCGTTAAACATTTCTTTAGATTTGAAACATGGAATACATCATGGATTCCACTCAATGAAGCAGGTAAGGCTAGTCGATAAGCCACTGAACCAATTCTTTCCACTATCTCAAATGGTCCAACGTATCTCGGATTTAGCTTTCCTCGCTTACCAAACCGAACTACGCCTTTCCATGGTGAGACTTTCAATAAAACTTTGTCACCTGTCCGAAATTCCAAAGGTTTTCGTCGTTTGTCAGCATAGCTTTTCTGTCTGTCTCGCGCTGCGGCCATGCGGTTTCTTATCGAACAATCTTCTCAGTTGTCTCGTGTACTAACTCGGGACCCGTTAATTGACTATCACCAATTTCAGCCCAGCAAACTGGTGATCTACACTTTCTCCCATATAAAGCTTCAAATGGTGCTGCCTTTATACTAGTGTGATAACTGTTGTTGTAAGAAAATTCCACCAACGGTAGGTGAACTTCCCAGTTATTCCCGAAATCAATCACACAAGCACGTAACATGTCCTCCAAAGTCTGTATAGTACGCTCGCTTTGACCATCAGTCTGTGGATGATAAGCAGTACTCATATCCAATCGTGTACCTAAAGCTTTCTGCAACGACTGCCAGAAGTGTGATGTGAAACGAGAATCGCGATCAGAAATAATTGAGATTGGTACTCCATGCCTCGAAACAATCTCCTTCAGATAAAGTCGGGTTAACTTCTCCATCTTATCTGTTTCCTTTATCGCTAGGAAATGAGCAGATTTTGTCAATCGATCCACGATAACCCATATTGTATCGCAACCCGTAGAAGTACGAGGTAACTTAGTAATAAAATCCATTGATATTTGATCCCACTTCCACATAGGGATCTCGGGTTGTTGTAATAATCCAGATGGTTTCTGATACTCCACTTTTACCTTTGAGCAGGTCAGACACTTGCTCACATAAGTAGCTACATCTGCTTTCATGTTAGGCCACCAATAGTGCGCCTTCAAATCGTGGTACATCTTGTCAGATCCAGGATGTATAGAATACTTGGACTTGTGAGCCTCACTCATCACCAAGTCTCTCAGGTCTCCATGGAGAGGTACCCATAGTCTATCCATGAAATAACGAATCCCATCCGGCTTTACTTCTAATTGCTTTTCCATTCCTCGTAACCCTTCTAAACTCATATTTTCTACTTTCAGAGCTTCAGTTTGAGCATCACGGATTTGTTCGGGTAATTGCGTACTAATCGTTAGTTGCAGAGCTCGCACTCGTCGAGGCTTAGCAGTCTCTTTTCTACTCAGCGCATCAGCAACTACATTTGCCTTCCCCGGGTGGTATTTAATAGCACAATCATAGTCGTTTAACAATTCCACCCAGCGTCTTTGCCTCATATTCAACTCCTTTTGCTCAAAGATATGCTGAAGACTCTTGTGATCGGTGTAAATGGTGCATTTGGTACCGTACAAGTAATGTCTCCAGATCTTCAAGGCAAACACTACCGCACCCAGTTCCAAATCATGGGTGGTATAGTTCTTCTCATGAATCTTCAACTGTCTAGAGGCGTATGCTATCACTTTATCCCGCTGCATCAGGACGCATCCAAGTCCTTGAATAGAAGCGTCACAATAGACTACGAAATCATCACTACCATCCGGTAACGCTAATATTGGTGCGCTACACAATTTATGTTTCAGCAACTGAAAAGCAGATTCCTGACTCTCACCCCATTTGTACGTCGTTCCTTTGTGAGTCAAAGCTGTGAGAGGTTGTGCAATCTTAGAGAATCCTTCAATGAATCGTCGATAATATCCCGCTAATCCAAGGAATTGTCGTATCTCACTCGGTGTCTTAGGACAGACCAATTCTTTATCGCTTCAATCTTAGCAGGATCAACATGTATTCCCTTCTCGTTGACAATATGACCCAAGAATTGTACCTCACGTATCCAGAAATCACACTTAGAAAACTTTGCATACAGTTGTTCCTTTCTAAGTAATTCCAAGATTAAACGTAAGTGCTTCTCATGTTCTTCCTCGGTCTTTGAGTATATCAGTATGTCATCAATAAAGACGATAACAAACTGATCAAGATAGGGTTTGCACACGCGATTCATGAGGTCCATGAATACTGCTGGTGCATTCGTCAACCCAAATGGCATGACCAAAAATTCATAGTGACCATATCGTGTACGGAAAGCAGTCTTCGAGATGTCCTCTTCTCGAACTCTCAGCTGATGATACCCAGACCTCAGATCAATCTTGGAGTAATAGCTTGATCCTTGCAGTTGATCAAACAAATCATCGATACGAGGTAAGGGATATCTATTCTTGATAGTAACCTTGTTCAGTTCCCTATAGTCGATACACATTCTAAATGTACCATCCTTCTTCTTCACAAATAGAACTGGCGCTCCCCAGGGCGACGAACTCGGTCGGATAAACCCTTTATCCAACAGTTCTTGGAGTTGGGCGGATAATTCTTGCAGTTCGTTCGGAGCTAACCGGTATGGTGCTCTCGCAATTGGAGCGGCTCCTGGAGTCAACTCAATCTGGAATTCAACTTGACGATAAGGCGGTAATCCAGGCAGATCTTCCGGAAACACCTCAGAAAACTCACGAACTACGGGAATATCCTCTATCTTCTTTTCCTCAGTCTGTTTATCCGTGACTAGTGCCAATATGGCAGTCGACCCTTTCGTAACAACTTCTGCGCCTTCATGAATGAGATGATGCCTATCACCGCACCACTCCTATCACCTCTGACCGTAAGGACTTCTTCACCAATGGGAATCCTTATGATTTTCTCGTGGCATATGACTTCCGCTTGTTTATCGGAAAGCCAATCCATGCCTACTACCACATCGAAACTTCCTAGTGTAACAGGCATGAGATCTATGGTGAATGTATGACCAGCAAGCTCTATCTTGCAGTCTCTAAGAATATGCGTTACGTGAATCTGTGTACCGTCAGCTAACTCTACGGTGTATTTAGATTCTAAGGCTGAGGGCATATCACTTAAAAGACTACAGAACCTAGTGGACACGAAACTTCTATCGGCTCCGGTATCGAATAATACAGTAGCAAAACAACCATTAACCGAAAATTTACCAGTTACTGTTGTAGGGTCGTTTAGAGCCTCACCTGAGCCAATGACGAAGGCTCTTCCTTTGGCTCCATTGTTGTTATTGCCTCCATTGTTGTTGCCATTACCATTGTTGTTGTTATTGTTATTGCCATTGTTATTATTGTTGTTGTTCCCATTGTTGTTGTTACCATTACCATTCCTCTTAAGTTGGGGACAGTTGCGTTTGTAATGCCTTCTTTTCCGCATTCAAAACAACCTTTCGGAGTTTCTTGCGATTGTTGAGGCTTCTTCATCAGTTCACCCCGACAGTCTTTGGCTGCATGACCAATCTTCCCACAACGTTGACACTTGAAGTTATCACACCGACCCACATGGTGGTAGTTACACCGGTTGCACTTCGGCAGTCTTCCACCATACCCGCCGGGTCCTTGATTTGAGTGCGCCTGGTTGAAGCTTCGGTTGTTATCAAACTTCCGTTGCTGTTGCTGACTTGGCTGCTGTTGTTGAGGTTGAGATTGGCTACTGGATGACGATCCCTTGTTGCTTGAACCATCCCACTTGCATTTCTGGTCGGGCACGCTTGCCACCGCACCCCGTTTAGGTAACCGACCTTGCTCAACTGCCTGGTCAGTCAGCCTGTGGGCTGTTCGGATAGCTTGTTGTATGGTAGTGGGGTTAGAAGCAGTTACCATACTTTGAATTTCAGGCACCAATCCCCGTATATAATGCTCCACCCTCTTGTGCATTTCATTCACCATCCCTGGGCATAAAGTGGCTAACTCATGAGTACGAGTGTGTAGGCTTCAATTTCTGAGCCTTGCATTTTGAGTTGCCAGAACTCAATCTCCAGTTTCTGCACTTCATTCCGGGGGCAATATTCTTCAGTCATGATTTCTTTGAATTCATCCCAAGGTAGTTCATTGGCCATGGCTTGACCCAGCATTTGTACCTGGGCATTCCACCAAGAGAGTGCTGCGCCTTCCAACGTCCCTGTGGCATACTTCACCTGATCAGCAGGCGGGCAGTTGCATTTCGCGAAAACCGACTCTGTCTTCTCAAACCACCTTACAAGCCCTACAGCCCCTTCCGTCCCGCTGTAGGTATGAGGTTTACAGTCCATGAAGGACTTGTAGGTACATGGTGGTGGTCCTGTTTTGACAATCCCAACATTAGTCAGATATCCTAGACAAATAACTAGGATAATCAGTTTAACCTCTTGCTATCATTTACCTGCTGGTTGTCCAGGTTGGGCAGCAGCCACTGCCGCCTGAACGTGTTCATTAATCAATGCCGCCAATTCCGCAGGCGTCATGTTTATGGCTCCGGCTCCACGGCCTCCGGCGCCACGTCCACGACCACGCCCACGTCCTCTTCCACGTGCGTCCATATTTCACTTTAAAATTCACAATTACAATAATGAGTAACATCCAACACATTAATCTCATCAAAGTACAGTAAACAATAAGAAATAACGAATTTACCACAACCACAACGTTTATAACAGAAATAATAATCAAAGATAAATAAATTGTAATTGAGTCACAAAATATTCCATCAATGTCAAAATTTAAGTTTGTCAGTTGGGTGGGAAACAACCCTTCCCACATAGGTTTCAAAGAAAAGAAACACTACATAGTCTAAGTCATTTAAAAGTAGGATCAGTCCAGTATATCAGATCCATCACTGTCCTCATCCATCTCTACTGGTTCTTCTTCGGGGGCTTCCTCGGGTTCTTCTTCTGGGTCTTCCTCATCAGGGTCCACCAAAGGTGCAGGAGCTTCAGCAATCTGAAGTGCTGCTAGCTGTGCCTCTAAACCAACGAACCTATTATCAATCTCCATGTTATGGTGATCCTGTGCATCCATACGCCCACTAAGTGCTACCACGTTGCCTGCCAGAGTATGATGTCCACCAATGGCCATCGAAAGTCGCTCCTGAAGTGTATCTACCTGGTAACGCAGCTGACGCATCTCAGATCGTATCGCAGAGTTCTCGTCAGTGAGTCCTCTAATCCGCTGTCGCTCTGTGTCCAGTGTGGCTACTAGGGCTGCAAATGCCTGCTCCAGAGGGATGCTCAAGGTAGGAAGTGTAGGCAAAGTAGAGGCGGTTGATGACCTAGTCCTAGGTCGTGTAGGTGCTACTGGTGGTACGCGTTCTCTATAAGCCATACGGTTAATGTAAGTGGGGTAGAAATCCCAGTTACGTGGAGGATCGAGCTCAGGAGGTACGAAAGGCTAATCCCAGTCTATCTCGCCGCGAGGATAAGGATGTCGTGGCCAGTTAGATCCCCTATCAGGTACGGGAGATGTAGGAAGTGATTCAGATCGTGCAGGTCTCTTGCCTAAATTCCTGAACGACGATGCCATGCTGCGAAGTACGTGTTGCATATGCCAATGAGTATACAGTAAGGAGAGTAAACGACAAGTAACTAACAACTGTGCGGTTATAGTCTAGTGTGTGTATGCAAACTAGTTCCCTATAACCAATGGCTCTGATACCAATCTGTCACACCCTCAAAATCCGCGAGCGGGGTTTTACCGCGAGGCGCGTGACATACCAGGATCTCAGTCATTAGTTACCAAGAACGACTCTATATGATTAATAAACAAAACCAGAGTCAACGTTTAAAATACTGCGGAAGCGTTTTTAAAACTGGAAAACCCAAAACAAGTAATATGTAACGAGAATGCGCAAAACAAACGCGCCCTAAACACAAATGTATAAAATGGAAATAATCCCAATTTGTAAACAATGCAAATGTAGACAACTCAACAATGCTGACGTGCGTGCTCCTAGGCAACTGGCAACCTTAACCTGAGAATAGCATACTAAACAAGTCAACACATGGTTGGTGAGTTCAAGAGTTTGCGTTAAAATATAAACCAATCAATAGTTTCAGAGCATAAGTAGTGTATTGCAATAGATAGCTAGTCTATTAACATAAAAATATTAATCATAGTGATCTCGCGATTGAAGCTGACTGTGATACGTTTGTTGCCTCCCGTCACGACTTACCAGGTCGTGACGAATATGTGATAGGACAAAATTGCACCCGTTTGACCTCGAGTCGCACAGGTGGGGCTCGTCAGACCCAGTAGTACTACCCAAAATTTCCCCGCTAGTCAATATTAACAATCCGAAAGTGTGAGGACTTTCCATGGTAAACAACACTATATCAATATTATACACACTCATAAATAAAAGCGTTTGTAAACAGTATGCCATCTCCCCCAAAAGAGATTTATGTAAAAAGAGTGGGGCAAGAACTCACCTGGTATGCGCAAGAATTAACTTAGAGTTTAACTTGAAAGAAAGAAGGAAAGACAACCTTCAAAGGTCACCTAGAATACAAGAGTACATAAGTACGTGTGCACAAAAACAACACGAAACCCTAAGTGCTCTACAAACCAAGGAACTCAAGGTTTAAGAAAGACAAGACACATTTGACCCAGTTGACCCGTTGGACCCGTTGGTGACATTATAGGTGATAATTCATTAAACTAACACAACAGCATATCATACATGATCAACATACCACTTGATTACATATAGCACATCACCACCACATGTACTACCTAGATCATCATATAACTAGATATCATACAAATCATGCAAATCACAACAGGTCAAAACAGATAACAACCCAAATCAACATTCATACAACATAAACAACACATTTAGTCACCTTAGAACCCATCCATGAACACACTAGCATGATCCTAATATCCCAACATGCTCAAATCATCCAATTCAAGGATTTGCACAATTAAAGTTTCCCTTTTGGGAAAGTTCATCCCAAATTCATCAAACTCACACAACATTCATGAATTCATCAATTATATACTATTTCAAGTCCATGACAACATCTAAACATGATCAACAACACCTAATCATCATGATTCATCAACTTTCATACCCAAAAGTTACTATCTTTAGTAAGGTATGAACTACAACATGCATTCTTGGATTCCTAACATTCATATCAACCATCTAGCATCTAATCATCATCACAAACACATCCATAACATTCACACATCATCCAATCACCAATTCATGCAAAATAAAGTTACTATTATTAGTAACCTATGAACAATGCACCCAAATCATGGCTTTCTTGTAAAATCGACGTTAACTAATATATATACAATACAACTAACATAATCACAACATCAAACAACCATTATTCAACATCCAATTTGATCCAAAATTGCCTCAAACTCACGGCCAAGATAACCCTATGAACAAACAACCAAAATCCAAACTTTCTTGCATACTTGACGTTAATTAACATGTAATCTATCTAACAAACACATTAACATCAACCATTAGGCATCATTCGACCATCAATTGAAGATTTCGATCCCCAAACCCTCGGCTAACTACAAACATCCAAAGAACACGAAATTACCCTTAAATTCGAAGAAAGAATGGAACTTTGATGCTTCTAACTTGATGTATTGCTTGAATCCGAACCCAAATCATGGTATTTGCTTGTTCTTGGTCGATGATCGAAGTGTGTGTGTGTTTGAAGGTGAAGTCGCGGCCGAAGAGGGTACTTAGGGTTTGGTTTTTGTGTTTTAATCAACTAAGTTTTGCATAATTACCTTTTAACCCTTGCACTTTGTATTTTATAAAAATTAAGCTTTTTGAATAGATTTTAAATAGTTTTTAACTACTAAACACAATTATTATTAATCACAAATAACAATCATGCATAATTCCCATTTATCACAAAACACACGAAATAAATATGCACGTTTTCACATTACGCGATAAAATTGCAGTTAACATCTAAATCACATAAGCATAACTTAATAATCACATTGTTAACTTAGTTATCATCAATTTAACATTACTGATTACTGTTAAGTCACCAACGTTCAACGACAACTAGTGTGTGCTCCCGACACGTGTATGCAAGACTTAACGGAACAAACGGAGTTTGGTAACGGAAAATTACCGGATGTCACAGTAATCCTCTTTTTGTTGCATCGCTATTAAATTTAAACATAATTATTAAAGTGTAATTGTTTTTTTTATTTTATTTTTTGTTTAATTACAGTGTTGAAGTTTTGTTACATTAGTGTAGTTACATGGTGTAATATCGTCTGGTTGTTAGATTGTTGAGTTTTACTGGTAGTTATAGTGGTGTAATATTGGGTGTTAAAGCTTATTTACAGTGGTGTAACAATAGTGTAATTTCGCTAATTTGGTAAAAAATACAATTTGCAAGATTATATGGGAATTAAAGAGAAAAATATAATGAATTTAATGGTGCAATCTATATAAAAAAATAACATTGTATAAAAAAGTTATGAAAGTTTTAAAAACATAAGGGAAAACGTTTGAAATAAAAAAAGAAAAAGGAAATAGGAGGTAATAAGTGTGGTTTAATTGACTCTTTTGGTATTATTGAATAAAAAAATAAGAAAAAGATCTTGACCACTTAAATTTTGATTAATGGTTAATAATGGGTTAAAAAATTTCTCACAAAAAAAATGGGTTCTTATTTGAACCTAATATATATATATATATATATATATATATATATATATATATATACACACACACACACACACACATATAGGATAGAGATCATGTGCTAACCCTTTTTAAGTGTGAGAACCCTTTAACCAGATCACAACCCTTGATTTAATATTAAAAATTCTTGATTCCAATTGAATGGCTAAGATGATATCAGGGACATTTTAGTCATTTGTTCTCTGACTTTCTTTATTGGAAATGATAAACAATTTGTCAGATCACCATCAATTATTTTCTTTCTCTCTTCTTTCAATAAACACATAATTTTTTTTATAATGATCTTTGATTACTCTCCCTCTCTTCTTCAATTCTCATCTAGAAAATAAGATCAAGATGATGAACACTCCGACTATTATTGCTATATGTGATTTATAACCAAGAAAGTTGCTCCATTTTGAAGATGTTGATGGAACACTCCGACTATCAGGTCTAGTTTTTTTTGCCGATCACCATAAGCACACTACCACCACCAACACTGCAACTAGCACTTCCCTTCCAGCGCCACCAGTCGACCTCCACAACACCATCATCACTAGTCGATCTCCACCAGCACACCTTCTTCAACAGCACAAGCCCACCACCATCGTCGCCATCAGCACCTCCCTTCCACCATTGCCATCGACACCACGAGTACACCATCACCGGCGCCACCCGTACGTCTATTCCATGACCACCATCAGGTTAGTTTTTTACACTATTTTCATTTTTTTGCCTAAAATATCTTTAATTTTTGTTAAAAATAATAGCCTATTATGGATTCACTTTGACAGTTGAAAAATAAAATGATTTGACAGTGGAACTTGTATATCAAATTATGAGAAATCGAAAATTACTTTCTTTTTGTTAGAAAATGTATAAACTTTTAGGATGCACATTCTTATAAAAAGATGAAAAAACCATTTTTGCATATTGTTAAATCAACTTAAATTATTTTTAATTTTTTAGATAACTGGAGAGTGATAGCTATCAGAAGGAAGACTACAGTAATGATGATGCATAAGGTTTTATTTTAGTTGGTTTTTATATGTGTTTATTCGATGTAGTTTATTGTAAGTACGTAAAATACGATACAATTCACTGTAAGTATTATGATTTTCATTCAAATAAACATGATGTAATTAAGTGTAACTAAGTGTTTCGTTAGATGTACATTTAATTCATGGTTTATTGTTGTCAATACACTATGTTTCATCATTGTAATACTGAAATTATGCTATATTTTTGTTTATGCAATATGTTACATCACTGTAACCCTGCACTTGTGTTGTTTACATTTAAAAAATGTTATTGGTGTTATTTCGATGCAGTAGTGTAACTACAGTAGGTAGTTTTCTAGGTTTAATTACGTTACAATAGTGTAATTACAGCGGTGTTCTTTTTGTTACAATGTAGTTTTTTTATTTTTTGTTTAATTATAGTGTTGAAGTTTTGTTACATTAGTGTAGTTATTAGTGGTTTAATTACATTGATTTACATATTGGTTTACATCGATTTAACTTCATTACATTGCTGTAGTTTTGTTATTATGGTTTTGTTACAGTGTTGAAATTTCATTATACTGTTGTAGTTACATGGTACAATGTCGTTTGGTTATTAGTTTTGCTAAATGTTACAACAATGTAACAGTTTAGTATGATGTAAATACGTACGGGGTGAATAATATAAACTTTAATGTAACAAGATTGTGTTTCTGATTTTTATTGATTTGAGTATGTTTTTGTGTTTGAATCTAGGTTTTTTTTGTTGTTACTTTATTATAAAAGTATGTTTCTTTATTGTAATCATGAAACTTTGATATTACTTTAGGTTTATGTGATGTGTTTTTCGTACGAATAGGGATGATAACGATGATGCATTCCACCAAAATTTATTTAGAGTTTTGATTTGAATGTGAAAAGAGGTTTGAATCCATTTTATTAGGTTATATTTCTGTATATGTATTTTGACGTAATGCATTGTAAGTAAATTACATAATGATATAATTTAGTGTAAGTATTTTTTTCCGTAAAAAGTTTTTAAAATTTATTAAAACTATATTGAAATTAAAGAAGAAAATTAGACGAGTTTAATGGTGTATATTTTTAAGAAAAACTAAGAATATATAAAAGATATATATATTTTAAAAATAAAAGGGAAACTTTTTAAACAAAAAAAAAAGAGAAATATGGGTGGAATAGGGTAGGACACATGTCAAAATTACGATAAATCTGAATTTTAATGGGTGGGTTAAATGACCATTATACCATTTTCTATCAAAATTAAAAAAAGAAAAAAATAGAGAGATCTTGGCCATTGAATATTTGATCACTGCCATATAGATAAGTTAAAGGGTTCTTAGAATAAGGCAGGGTTCTCATTTGAACCTTACCCTATATATATATACACACACACACACACACATATATATATATATATATATATATATATATATATATATATATATATACACACATATATATACATATATATATACACACTTATATACATATATATACACACGTATATACATATATACACACATATATACATATATATACACACATTTGTACATATATATATACACATATATACATATATACATATATATACACATACACACACACACACACACACACACACACATATATATATATATATATATATATATATATATATATATATATATATATATATACATATATATATACACACATATATACACACACACACACACATATATATATATATATATATATATATATATATACCTCCAATGTGAAAAGAAAAAAGATGAAGAATAAGTTTTTTTACTAATAGAATGATGACGTGTTACAAAGCCACCGACGTTACCAAATAATTATAGTAAATATTTGTCGAGGCATAGATATAAATAAGTATTTCATAATAGTGTATTCGTAATTTTATGTGATATTATAACTTAAAAAGTATAAGAGTAAAATAAATAAAAAATGTTTAAAGTAAATATAGTATTAAAACAATATTTGTTTTCAGAACATGTAAACAGTAATAGAAGAAATCTCCATGTTACTTTATTTAGTTGTATCGAACTAAATCATGAAATAAAGCAAAACGGAATCAACAGAAAAAAAAATAGTGTTGTATACATACCTTCAAATTCCGGGATAGATATGGTGGAAAAGACGGAACCAATATCTGAGAAAGTAGTGTCATCGTTATCGTCCTTATTCTCCACATCGCTTATCAAAACGCTAAAACCAACCTTCAAGCAACCTCTTCTTCGACACATCAGTCTCCCTCGCAACCACTCTCATTGTCACTCTCAGCCTTCTCTTTGAAAACAATGACACCAATTAGAAAATATATTGGTAGATAGGAAAGACTAACAAAGCGAGATCGGAGAAGATGAAAAGAGCTCAGGCAATGGCAAGAGGTGGCCGGAAGAAACACAACGATTGCAAGTAGTAGTCGTTAAGAAAAACTATGTAAAATATGGCTGAGAAGTGCGGTATTATAATTTAACCTACAACAAAGAGACAACGATGATCTACAGTACTTGCTAATTATATTAGTTATGGTTTTCTTTTGTGGATATTTTTATTTCACTCATAAATATATATATATAGCTGATTAATAATACATAAGATTTACAAGCTTTTATTATTTATATGATATCATAGCCTTATTGTTGTTTTCCTTTTTCTCCCTCTCATCCCTCTGAGTTGGTACCACTACCAGATCTTGGTTGGTTATCAACCTTCTTTTTCTGTTGTCCCCCTTGTGTGACAATTTCCCTTCTCTTATTTTCCAACTTATTAAGGGATAGCCAAAAAAGCCCGAACTCAACGGGAATACCCAAAACATCCTAGAAAAAAATATCCGGGTATGGGACTATGTGGGATGTGATCAGAATACCTTGTTCGAAATCATATTGATACGAAGAAGATGAAATTGTAGGAAACGAGTGTAGCAGTGATAAACAATCAAGAAATTGTAGGAAACGAGTGTAGCAGTGATAAACAATCAAGAAATTGTAGGAAACGAGTGTAGCAGTGATAAACAATCAAGAATACATGATGGTTTGGAATGGTAATCCAATGATAACCAAGAAGATATTGAGAAGAAAGCTTATGTCATCATAGATCTCATCACCCCCATGGTTTACTCATCCATGTGAGTATTACACTCAATGAACCATGAACTGTACATCTACAAGGACAAGGATATATCCACTATGTTAATACTCTAAAATTACAATTTACAAAAAATACAAATGTATGTAAAATATTACTTTTAGACTTCCTTTTTTTACCTCAGTTTTTATATTACAATACCCGGTGAGTTTAAGTTATGAGGCGAACACATTTTAAAAAAATAAGTCAACAAGCGAACACACTAGCTAGGTCAACCCTAACACGACTTGGGTTGACCTAAAACTCACGAACTTGTACCATGCAGATACAACAAAAAGTGATTTCACACTTTTTAAAGTCAGTAATTAGTTGAACTCTTTTTAAGATGTATCATAAGCTTTGGTTTTAGACTAGAAACAGGTTTTAGAGGTTCCTAATTAATGTCATATGGGAGGATATTAGACGTCCTGAAAATGTTAACCACGTGCTGTACCCGAGAATTTACGATAGATCTTGGGCCCAAGATGAAAACCAAAAATGTGTCCCTATATACGATGTATAAAAAAGTTTAAATTGAATAATTTGTGTATAAAAAAATTATAATATGATGGTAATTGTTATAACAATAAACAAAATGAAAAAATTGTAATAAAATAATCTAATTTACTTACTTAAGTGAGTTGGAAGACTATTTAGTGAATTGAGAGATTCTTCGAACGTTTTTGGAAGCATAGTTCTCGATCAATAACATATAAAAGAATCACCATTTAAGCATTCAACAAATAAAGAATTTAAAAGCAAAATTACAGGATCAGTTTCATACTTTAGTGGGTTTTTTTATTTAAGAATTGATATTGTGAAGTTTGAGATTTCAAAAGTGATATTGATGGCTGTGTTGAAAAATGTGACCGAAGTGTCAAAATCGATCGTCAATCGGTTTGCTCACTTCTGTCATGGAAATATTGAGTAGGGTTTTTCTTCTTTTTTGCCTTTTTTTTCAATTTTGATATTATTATATTCAATTAGGTTTAGATTAGGTGAATAGTATTAAGCTAAAATACTTAAAATGTTAACGGATTCTAAGGTAAGACTTAACAAACTAAAATCGTTAAAATGTTATTGGGTTTGTTAATAGGTTCATTAACGAAGATACGCAGCAAAATACATATGAGCTTTAAAGTTGGAATGGATTGCCACTTGGGTTTTTGCTGAGCCTAGATATAATGAAGATAAAAATCATCTGTCATCATAAGATCTCACAAGTCTTCATTCACATGTGTAGATATCATCTAGGGTTTGAAACTCGCTGCATCTTGTCATCAACCTTAATGATCATCTATCTATCAGAGAGAATATCGAGAAAGCAAACATGCATGTTTTACCTCCTTTCTGATTGACGTATGTTGAGTGCACGCGTTTAGTTATCTTGTTAATGTGGTATGCAGGATATAGAGCAGGCAAGAAAGAGAAGTGCATTCGCGACTCTATGGATGAGGATTGTGGCCAAGATCAAGGCGGTCGACTTTGAGGAATCGATGAAGTATGCTGTATGCACGTACATAGAAGATGCCGATGTAACAAAATACCAGACGTTTTATTAGACATTGCAGCAGTCAAGAGAGTTAAGGTTCGAGTTCAAGGTGGTCCACTTTGAGGAATCAATGAGACCTTTATCAAATATATAACGTTTAATTTCAATATTTATTGTGACAAATAAGAAATACTATAAGTTATTATGTATATAAAATTTTGAAATATTTATACGTAGAATTTTTAATGCATTTAGAATTAAGCCATTTATATAAACCATTAAGTTTTGATTTTTGAATTTTAAACGAAGAATTTTTAATCAAGAAAAAGAAGTTACCTCTGATAACATTTTATATTCTTATACCCTATCCAGAATTACAAATAGGTAAAATTATATGTTTTTATAAGATTTCCTATCACAATAATTAGTTAAATGAATCCATATAAATCTGTCATATCTTCTACAACTAATTTAATTAAAATTAAACAAATTATATACTATGTTAGACACAATATAAAATCTATTACGTACACTATGTTACACAATATATAAAATTAGACAAAAAAAACACCTCTAACTTTTTTACATTAATCTATCTTTTACGGTAAGTTATAACAATTATAATTTGTAATCAAAACTTCATATATTTATATTTTTAGGATCAACACATGCGGAAGATTACTGGGAACTTCATATTTAATTGTGAATGTACGTATATACGATCAGTCGATCAATAAAGTTGATTCATAGATTACTAGTGCAAAACTGAACCAAAAAGTAGGAATTCAACATTCGCAATTTATGTATACATACATCAAACATGTTAGATATCATGCAAGTTATAATAATATATATTTTCGTAAAAATCTATAACAAACATACTAGTATATAGTTTTCATCCATGCATGCATGTAGAGACGATAACACAGACATACAAATACAAAAGCAAATTCATGAAATGATTAATATTCCTGCGGAGATAGAATATATTTATTATTACATGGCACAAATGAATGGATTATAACTAGTTTTCCAATCGCCATTTATTCAAGATAATAATAATAATCTCCCAACAATGGTAGAAATGTGCCTGCAAACACCCACGGTGGCGCAGTGAACTCATGCTTCACCATCCTCCGGTGGCGGTGACCGGTTAAGGTCCGGGACCTTAACCCGCTTCGCCGCATCCTGTTCCTCAACCGGGACCGTCGCAGCCAGTGGCCGCGCGGTCCCTATGCCCGCGGCTTCCCTTTGTGCAACCGTGTGCCACCGAATGTGACCATTAAGCGCCTTCTCATGGTAAAGGTTCCGGTTGCAAACAGGGCATATTCCCGATTTTGGCCTTGTTTTTCGCGGTGTAAGTGCGCGTTTTGATCCCGCGGGGCTTGGTGGAGGCGGTGGTGGTGGCGGTGGCGGGACGGGGTTCGAAGCCCCCGCTGCGGTACCGCTGGCGCCATTGTTGTTCACCATCGTGGTTTAATGGATTTTTTTGATGATAATATTTTATATTATTATTATTGGGAGTGAGAAGATGTTTGATGGAGATGATGGTGTATTTATAGGTATTGTATACCGGTGATGGTTGACGGTTATTACGGTGGTTATTGGAGAAGAGGTGTGACCGTTAATCAGTGATGGTTTTTAAACGGTGTCATGCATGCAAAGGCGCCAAAATTTTAATATTTTTACTTGAAAAAATTAACGATTTTTTTTACTGTTTATTGTGAATAAACGATTTGGAGTTAAACTCATTGGAACTTTAATCAAAATGAATGAAAGATAAAGGTTTATTCGTATTGATGTTTAAATATATATGATATTTTTTTTAATTAAATGTGGGTAAGTTAAAACAAAATAGAGGCCGGTACGTGTTTAAAATTCAGTTTTAGTTTTTACCTGTTGTCCATATTAAAAATAAAAGTTTAAGCAAAAGTATTTCTCAAAAACTTTTTTATACATTATATAAAAATATTGTACTTATTACATCTTAATAAAAATATTTTTTTAAACTAATACAAACGTTTATACATCATATATTTGTTAAATGATCATAAATTTAACCACAAAAAGGTTTTGTGTAATCATTTATTTAATAACTTACAAAATAAAAGAGCTAATCCTATTCTCATATATTTTCTAAGATGATCAACATATATCTTAAGGGGAATCAGAAACTTTAAATGATGCGTCCTCCTAATTCCTAAACATCAGAAAATTTATATGTATGATTCCTTTTTATTTTTAAATAAAACTAATTTAAGGAAAAAAGTATAATGTATCAGTCGATTGATTTTAAGTAATATAAATTTGGCGCCTTTTCATGACACCGTCTAACGGTCACGTCGTTTCTCTCAAATAACCACCATATAATAACCGTTAACAACCGTCACCAATACAAACCTATAAATACATCTTCCACACACACAAACTTCTTCTTCCTGTCAATTTCAATATTCCATAATCCTACACTCTCCGACGATGGTCAACAACAGCACCGGCGGCACCGCAGGCGGGTCAACCCCGACTCCGCCACCGCCGCCACCGCCACCGCCACGATCGAGTTCTGCAGGCACCAAAAGGCCCATTACACCGGTGAAGCCTAAGGAGACAAAAACTGTATGCCCTGTATGCAAGAGGAATTTGTATCATGAAAAGGCTCTTAATGGTCATATTCGTTGGCATACCGTTGAAGAACGGGAAGCGATCGCGAGAGCGCTCGCTTCCACCGTTGTTGTGGAGGAACAAGAGGCGGCGAAGCGCGTTAAGATCCCGGATCTTAACCGTTCGCCGCCACCGGAGTACGGAGAAGTTTGATGGTTCTTGCTGGAGAAGGTGTTTGCAGGCACATTCTACCATTGTCGGGAGATGATTATTATTATCTTGAATAAATGGCGATTGAAAAACTAGTTATAAACAATTCATTTGTGCCATGTAATAAATATATTCTATCTCAGCAAGGATGATTATTATTGCTTGAATTTGCTTTCGTTGTTTTATGTCTATCATCGTCTCTGCATGCATGGATGAAATTAGACCACTGATATGTTTATTGTGTAATATTTTAAGTATATGAAGTTTTAAAATACTTGTTATTTGTACATAGTTGCAACCAGAAATGAGAAGCATGCATTTATTTTAACATATTTGACATATGTAAATTGTGAGTTCAATTCGTATTTATTTGTTTAATTTTATCAAATTATATCCTGATTGTATACCCTTTCAGCGATTTCAAATTATTTGCAGGACGTTTTGTTCTTAAAAATAAATATGAAGTTCTGATTAAATAGTGTATATATATATATATATATACTTATGTATACATATTTTTTTGCTGTGTATCACTAGTATAAGTGGTTTAATTTACATAAGTGGAGAAAATGCGACACATCTTGATAAATTCTTAAGTGGTGATAATGTACGTAAGTAGCAAACTACAAAATAATGATTCCAAATTATCTATTTGTAATTCGATCTGGGTAGGAAAATAAGAATTATGTTAACAACGGTAACTTTTATTTTTTCTGATTATTCTTCAAAAAGTTAAAAAAAATTAACTTTAACATTTACGGGTCGCCAATTGATTAAGAATAATAACCTAATCTATTAAATGGGCGTTAATCTAATAAATTTATTTAACACATTCAATAAATAATTAGCCCATTAATTAAATGGTCTACTAATCTAATTAGTCTACTTAAGGTGAGTTACTCTAATATCTCATAAAAATTAGATTAAGGTCTTGGATACAAATCACACATGTTATAAAGATAAAGAGAGGTTCCAGATTGGCCAGAGTTTTTTTCGTTTAACGTGAGTTTTCTTCCTATGAATGCTCTTAAGTTTCATACTTCAGCAATGGAGATGATTGGCATCGGTAATCCATTTTGTCATTAAAAAAATTAAATTCTTTAACTTATACACTAGTAATTTAGTTTCAATTTAGTTTCAAACGTTATAAATATAAATAATATAGTTATATTCAAGAATATTAATTCTAAGTACCAAATCACTATAATAATTTAAAAAAAAATAAAATGATCGATTTTATAATATTTTATAATTTAAAAAAGTTATCTTGTCTTAGAAAAAGTTCATAGTTTTAAAATAATTTTGTTTTTAAAAAAAGTGTAATATTTTATCGAAACAAGGTTTCTTCTAATGAAAAGATGTATATAAGAGAGAAAATTTTGAAAATTAGTTGTTATTTGACTAATTTAAAAAGAAATAAATAGTTTTGGTGGGAAAGTATATGTGAGAAATAATATTGTAATAACATATGTAATCACATGAAATCAATTATTTTATTAGTATTAGAGAGGAGAAAATTTTAAAAAGTAGTTATTTAACTTTAAAAAAAAAATAGCTTAAACGGAAAAGTAGGTGTAAGGAAGAAATATATTGATGACATGTGTAATCATGTAATCAATTATTAAGATTATATAGTTCTTCATTTTATAAAACAAACATATTAATCTATTATCTATTAGTTATAACAAAAGAAAGTTTTGAAATATCAGGTGTTAACATATTAGGTTTTTCTGGTTTCATTTTCCCACAACTCTTAATAAATAATCTTCTATAATGATATAATAACGAGTTTTTTTTTGGTTTACGTGTCATTCATGCATTAAATATTTCAATAATCTTGATTAGTGTCATTTCTCAGAAGTATTTTTTTCTCGAACTTGCCACTTGTCAGACTTTCACTTTATTTTTGCCACGTGGAAAATTTTTAGAAAGCCTCAAAACATAGCTTTAATTCTTTGGTAATTTTTTTTTAATGCTAGAATTTTTAGACGGGATTAACTTAGGACGTTTGACTTTAACACATTTTTGGTGGATTAAATTAGAATGTTTTGACTTCGATTCTCCTAGTCCTCTTCGTTGATCGCAAGGTTTTTCTAACGCTAAAATTGAGTTACTTTTTTCGAATGTGTTCAAGTGCGGCGATTGTGTTTAAGCGGTGGAAGAAATACGTCAACATTTTGATATTTTTCTAATTGTCGTTTAGGTGTGATGTTGCCATCGATGAGTTACAATTGTCAGCCAATCAGATCGATATATAGAGTGTTCAAAAGTAACATCAAGACTGAATTGAAAGACAATTTACATAAAGTTGTTTAGTAAAATCTTGATTGAGTCAACAGATTTGTTTTTTTTGTTTTTTTTTTACGAAAATGTTCTTTTAGTAATTATTTGTTTTGTTGTGAAACAAGCCTATAGCAAAACATTATGACAAAAAAAATATAGCGAGAGAGTTGTTTATATAATTGATTGGTGTGTTTTATAATAAGATACATGGTTATATTTATAAGAGTAGGAAACCCATTAATTATTTCATAACTCCAACAACCCATTACATAATATGATAATATATAATTCAACTAATATGATGAATATTTGTGTCATACATGTCACACTTAAATATTAAATACTACGCGCGTACATATTGTTGGGTTTTTACATTCAAACATACCAGAAACTAGATTGTTTTTGCTTTGGTTTTAAGCTTTTCTTTTTATCAAATTAGTGTTGCTTTTGGTTAGTATATATTGCTTAAATCTACAATTACCAAATCCATATTTATGTTACTGTTAACTATTTACCTAAACCAATATGTGAAAGAGATAGTATATTGCAATTTATTTTGGTGATAAAACTAAAATTCACTTTCATTTCATTCACCTCCAGCCTCCTATCTTTTATAATGTTCGTAATGCAAAATGTATCTTGTCATTTACTTTCATTTCATTTACTTCCACCCTCCTATCAAGAATCAATGATTTTTATAGTTTTAAAAATTATCAAATGTATCTTGTCATTTACTTTTAGTTATGTAAAATATTTGCTCACATCACAAACAGGGCTGGCGATGGGCCTATATTTAACAGGGCTGGTCATATATTTAGTCCGTACTTGTATAGTTATATTATGACCAAGTGAGATCTGTTGAGCCCATATCAAACATGGTGGGCAATAAATTTTTTTTTTCTTTTCTCTTTTATTTTTAATGTATATAGGGTAAATGCACCTTAATTCAATGGGTCTGTCAACACTCAAAATATCTAACATATATGGAAGAGAAAAGGATGAGGTAGAGGAAAGAGGCGGTAAACTTTAACGAGTCAGTTTGTCATCACGTACGGCATACGGTACAGTCTGTAAACAATGGGATGCTTTGTGAGGAGGGAAGGAGACAAGAAGGTTCATGGAATCACTACTGGTTCGCGGGGTGGTTTTCAAGATATGCCTAAGGTTGTGAGGTGGTGTTAAAAATATATATGCATATTTGTCAATTCAATTACTAAATACACGTTGTTACATCACGATTGATTTGGTTGGCTCATTTTCTAGTGACTTTATATGAGAAAGTAAAGTTGAGGGACTGTTGCGGTATAAAGAAGAAAGCTTTGGGAGATGAGTGTAGCTGTGGAAATCACTAAGGGTTGAACGTGAAAGTTGTGGATTGCGTTATAAAGTTTGGGAACTCAATGTGCACAGCCCCATCACAATCGATCGCTTTCAACTTAGGGTTTCTTCGTGTCTTCATCATATGTTTTTCTTAGAACTGCTCAAGATTTGTTGCATCTAGGGTTTGATCCATCTGATCTTCCTTTGCACATCAACTGTTCAACGTCATCTGTACAACAACTCCCAAAACAAATTTCTTCATCTGATGTGTTTAATATGCAGCCCTCTTATCATTTCTTGAACTTATCTTTTATGTTCTAAGGATTGATCTTGTTCTCTCTGTATCGAGTAATTTGTTGTTTCTAATTCTGTATCATGATTTTTATGATCTTACCACATTGTTGAAGATCTAGAATAGGAATTAATCACAGATTCAAATGGAATCTGTTAGTTGTTTTCGTTACTATTATTTTTTAGTCTAGTTTAGTTGGATTCTTGTTTTATGACGGGTGGGTTGTTTGATTCTCTTAGCAAGATGCTTAGGATCGGAAATCACCTCGGCAAAGATTAATTATCAAACTTTTGATTCGTTTCATGCCAACAGCTCACCATCAAAGTTTAAAAGTCAACGTATCAAATTTCCCTCCTACATCTGAAATATAATAACACTTTCAGACTTCCAAAATTTTTAGGAGAGATTAGTTCTTAGGAGTTTATCTTTGAGTTGAGTATATCGATGCAATAAAATCAAACACATAAGTGATTTTTAGTTTTAGGTCATCATTATCAATCGGTTTTGATAGTATATGATTCGATTAATTCAATTATTTCGATTATTTCGGTTAATCATCCGTAACGGCTTTAGTGGATTAAAGAATCAAACTAGCTAATATCAAATAATAAATCTACTTATATCTTGGGCAAAATTATAAGTATTAGAAATCTTTTTTAATTATAAAATAAGCATAATTGATCGATAACTAATATGTTATTAAAAGGTTATAACATAACTTTCCTAACGTATAATATATTATAAAAGAATAAAAAAATAAAGGTTGGTTTAAATATGAGTTTGGTTGATTAATTCGGTTGTTTATAAAAATATAACCATGGGTAGGGTTATAGTAAAAAATATATTTAATCTAAAAAGTGTAAGAAATATTGTATGACACGTTTTTTTAATTCTTTTTAAAAGCAAGGCCTTTTGGTAATTGTGTCAAATACGTTAGCTTATTGTGTTTTATACGTCCATCATATCAAATATCAGTTCATTTTGTCATATATTTTATATCATTTGTTATATTTATTCATCATTATGTTTTATGTTTTAGATCATTTTGTGTTATTTTTTTCATTGTTTCTATAGATTTTTTAACTTGTTATCTATCATTGTGTATTACAATTAAAAGTATATAATAATATACTTTTATCAATTTATTTTTCAAAACTCGTTGTATTGAAGATAATACAAACTGTTGTTTTTTTCATTATATATAAACTTGTTGTTATCTGTTATTGTGCTTTACAATTATAACCCCAATAATGTTATTTCACTAATGTGTTTTTCAAAACTTATAGCGTTTAAAATAACACAATCATGATAAAAAAACATAATGAGACATTGTGTTATTTTAGTATTGTTTTTAATGTATTAGATTAGTTATTTATTAATTTATTGTTTTGTGTTACATAGTAGAGATACACAAAAATATTGTTTCATCATTATATTTTTTAAAATTTATCATTTTTAAAAAACACGATAGTATTCAAAAAAACTCAATAACTAACAAAAAACACAATAAACTGACTAAAGACATAATGACGATATATGAGCTTAAAAAATAACAAAATATTATATCTTTTTATATTGCAATTCTATACTCGTTTTAATGATAAAAACACATTTATTTTTTATGTGTTATTTTTATAAAAAAATAATGTTATCCATAAAAGTAATGAACATTAAAAAAATGGGAGAATTTGCAAAAAGTTAATAAAATTGGCTATTTTCTAAAATACCCCTCTAATAATTTTTTTCTCTAATTTGTTCTTAATCATTAATTAAGAAGACTGATGTTTAGGATTACTTTTACACTTTTAAGTTTAAAGGGACTTTTTATTTAAACATTTTTCTATAACCATACTAGTGGAAATGATTGCGCTTTGCGACGGTACGGTTGTTGCGTGATTTTTGGGAAATTCGATTTTAGTCAATATTGTATCAGTGCGTTATGATGTAGATTAAAAAATCAAAATATAATTATTAAAAAAATTGAATGAAAGAAAACAATTACATATATTACAAAAGTATTTAAGAAAACTACATTATTCCAACAAGATTAGTGAAAGCATTAGTGGTATTTGTGATCGGAAATCACTTGTTACCTAGATTTTAGAAAGGTTTCGTTTTATGAATGTAGGTTAGAGTTTTATGATCATTGGAGACAGCTTTCGGTGGTGATTTGTATAGACCGGAGAAAGTTAATAGAGAAATTATCATCACAAATTACTATCTTGATTGTTATTGAGCTGTTAACAAGGGAAAGGGGATGAAGGATTAGTGTTTAATCTGTAAGGCCTCGTTCACGGAGACCTCACGGTTGGTCAATCACAGCATAATTAAATAAAATCATTACAAAATTCATTAAACATTACAGCGGAATTCAACAACAAAAAAAACCGTTCATTAATTAATAAATTCTGTTGCTAAGCAATACATGTATGTTTGTTACCAGTTACAAAAGATCATTAGAATGCATTACAAAACAACAATGTTATTAATCAAGAACGGATGCCAGTCTTGCCCCGACGATTAGCCTTCCCGAGTGCCATCCTCAGCAATATTTACCTGCCAACTGAAAATGCATAAAAGTCAGCGTTGCTGAGTGAGTTCTAGTTTTAAAACAATAAAATACCTTATAGGAGTTGTATATGAAAATACCCTTTAAAATACTGTACATTTCTTTCGTAGGACCACACGTCATACATACACATTGATAGCCTTTATTATTATCTTTGCCATCGTTCATTTCGTATTATCTATTACTTAAGTCTTTTGTGACAACACAGTCACTCACCTCAACTTTGGCATACAAGTCTTTTGTGACAACACAGTCACTCACCTCAACCTTGGCATACAAGTCTTTTGTGACAACACAGTCACTCACCTCAACCTTGCTTGCAAGACTTTCATTCGTTCTTTATGTTCCACTTTTCGTTAATATTAATTTTTCACTTGATTAATAATATTACTTTAAGAGCATAAGCAACCCACGTAAAGTCACACAATAATATAGTAACAGAGAACAAAAGAACAACCACAAAGCATGAATAAAATAATCAAATAATATCAGCAGGTCAACCCAAAGTCAAACCCTAAGATTTTGATTTCTTTAAAATTCTAGAAAATTTTCTAAGTTTTTCAGGCGCATGGGAACTATGCAGGCGCATGAGCGCTGCTTAGGCGCATCATCACTATTTGGGCGCATGAGACTTACACTTAGGCATTTTCCTAAGATTTTAGGCGCATGAACCTTTCAGACGCATGAGACTACACTTAGTCACCAGAGAAAAGTTTTGGGCGCATGACACTATTCAGGCGCATGAGATTATACTTGTCTTATCAGGCAAAAGTTTCGGGCGCATGGAAACTATTGGGGCGCATGAACCCCCACTTAGGATTTTCCAAGGAAATCCCCAGGCGTATGGGCTCTATTTGGGCGCATGGCCTGTACTTAGGCAGTTTCATGCTATAATCCTAGGCGCATGGGCCCTGTTTGGGCGCATGGCAACCAGATGCATTTCTACATTTCAGAATCAACCCAGATCTGTTTCATCACCTGTTTGAAGCTTAAACAAACTATTCTAAGCATACCCAACACATAAATAACATAAAACATGAGTATACACACACACACACACACACACACACACATATATATATATATATATATATATATATATATATATATATATATACATACGGCTATATAAATGAAGCCTTTAAAACCATTTTGATGCATTTTCAGCCCCAAACACCTTTAAAACACAAGAAATACGGGGTCTAGAACTCACCTATATCAGCAAACAAGTAACACTCCTCCAGACTTGCCTGCACTAGAGTTCAAACACCTAAAAAAACAAGCATAAACAAGCACCAAAACACCAAACACTTAGTAATCGGTTTCTAAGGGTGAAACCACAAAGAAACCGAACCAATTAACATATAAACACACTAACCTTCGAAGAATCCAGCCTTTCTTCTTCATAACCGAGAGAAACAAGATTTTCAGCCTCTTTCTTCTTATTTTCTTTAGGTAGCAGCAGCAGCAGAAAGAGCATGGGCGACCATACCCCTTATACATATCTTTTTGACTTTTTGGTGTACTTTTACACTTTACATCCCTCATCTTTGCCCCTTCTTTTATTTCTTCTATATACTTTTATTTTCTATTTATTTGACCAAGTTTTCGGGTGTTACAAGTCTACCCCCCTTAAAGAGGTTTCGTCCCCGAAACTTGTCACTCTTCAAATAACTGTGGGTAATGCTGTCTCATCTATTCTTCAGTCTCCCACGTAGACTCAGAACCCTTTCGGTGTTTCCACTGCACACATACAAGTGGAACCACTTTATTCCTCAACCTTTTCTCCTTCTGACCGATGATTGCCACCGGTTTCTCCATATAATTGAGTTGTTCATCCACCTCGATATCATCCAGTGGTACAATCATATCCTCGTTGGCTAAGCACTTTCTCAGATGAGATACATGGAATGTCGGGTGAATCCCACTTCACTCATCAGGCAATATGTATCTCGGGCTCAGTTTGCCTCTCTTCCTGAACCGGATGATCCCTTTCCAAGGCGAGACCTTTAACATGAGTTTATCACCCATATTGAACTCGATTGGTCTATGCCTCTTATCGGCATATGAATTCTGCCTATCTCTGGCTGCCTTCATAAAGGCTTTGATCTTTTCTGTAACATCCGACCCTTTTTCAAAGTAGAAACCCAAACCCGAACCCGTTTGAGTCAATCTTGTAAATCAAATTCATTATTTAGTCATTTTATTTATTTTTGTGTTCCAAAACAATAAATGTGTCACTTAATTAATTTAACTTAAATTCTATAATTTATAAAATAAATTTTATAAATGTTAAAAGGTTATTAATATCTATAATATTTTAAAATATTCAACTAAAATAAATAATCAAATTACAAGTTCTTGTGAGATTTATAAAGTTTATAAAGATTTAATAAAAAAAAGTTATAATTAGAGTCTTCATAAATTTAGAGTTTAAATTGTAATTATTCTTTTATTTATTTAATTTATTTAATTTTATATTTATTTCAAATTCTAATCATAACTCTATTTTAAAAGACTTGTAACTCATCATTAACATCATTCATAACCTCCTCCTAACCTCAACTATAAAAGCAAGGTTTAGGCCTCACTTTTTATTTGCTCATTCTCTAAAATTCTCACACACAAACCTTTCATCATTCTTTGTTTATGATCAATTTCAAGAATTTTCTTTTACAAGTAGTTTCAAGAATTTTCTAATACTAAGGTAATTTTATATTGCTTATATATTATGCATTTCTATATTCTTTCAATCATCCTAACATCAAATTGTTTTCATGTTCTTACTTTTATTATTTTTTTCTACTAAATCTATTTTAATTTTAATCATTACCATTTGATCATTAACCTTCTAATATTCACTAACCTTATAACAATCACTAACATTACTAAATCAAGCTAACAACACACTAACGTAAACAAAGAATCCCGTTTGCATATGGACGGCTATGCCGCCGCATTCGGTTATTCCACAAGATTATTTCTCTAAATGATGCCTATGCAAAAGTCTTGAAATATTTTTTTTTATAACTCAAACGAAGTCTAATATACCATATATCGACATAATAAATTTTTTCTAACCCGTTTTATGCTTTAGCAATTTTAAAAGTGCACAAAAGTGCCTTATTACATATTTGGCAGAATATAGTCTGACTCCAACTAACAATAACTTGGTCATAACAAACTAAATTTGAGTAAACTCCAACTCCAACATTAAGTTCATTGAATTACCTTTTTAACTATAGTTTATACGTCTTCAAACTCAATCGGACGACTCAACAATAGCCTTCACAAGATAAGTGCGCATTTCAGCACCTTTTATCTTGTGCTGCTGTTTTGACCTATTTACGCATATTTTCATAAAAATGTTTCTGAACGAAAGTTGTCCGGAAGACTCTGAACTAGTTAACTGTAAATTTTTATAATTTTATGAAACCGTTTACTATTTTTAAAACCTGTTCAAACACGTACCAAACATTCTGTCCAGAATCTAAAATTGGTACAATAATCCTTTTTCAACCTACCTTTCGTTTTTTGGCATTCTCTAAATATCCTAACTTCTTGTAATGAATTCCGACCTCAAGTTATTGTTTCTTTTTACCCTTTAGGACATCACCTTTGACTCTTGAACATCCAAGCTTCCTTATGTACTCTACATCCATCATTATACAATGTGAGTTTTCCATGTGAGTTTTCCATGTGAGTTTTCCATGCCCCTTTTTACTTTATTTCACACCTTTTGGGGTGAAACATGTTAACTTTATGAACTTGCACTTGTAAACATCTTGATACTTGTAAATGCACGAGCAATTCATTTATAAACTTTGTCATGGTTATTTGAGATGCTTGTGAGTCTTATATGATAGTCATCTTGTAAAAACAATCATTAACTATTGCTAGCCTAGCGACGTCATAGATCTATGGGCCTGACAAGCCTATTTGGTGCTAAAGCCGAGGTTATTGCCGGCTCCTAGTGTCGTATTCTTGAGCACTATGGGAACCAAGTACACTTAGCTAATCGTTATAACTTGTAATGGATATCTTTGTCAAGGTTTGATTGTAACATTATGCTATCTATATTCTTGCAATATTTCTTAACCTATGACATGAATTGCCTCTTAAACGTTGTTTTCATACGTATGTACAAATTCATGGGAACTCACTAACATTATATGTTGACCTTATTTTTAATATGTTTCAGGATTGCTACTTTGAGGATTTCTTCATGCTCATATAGGACTTGGACTTAGTTTAATTAAAGATTTTATGTTGTTGTTTGAATCTTTAGTGTATTGTAATGATTTATTTGTTTAGTATTATTCAACGAAAAATGGCATTTAATATTATTTCAACTTATTAAATTTCATGAGCTATGAACAATCGTTTCACATTCGTCCGCCCCGATGATTCCGCCGTCGGTCGGGGTGTGACATTTTCCAGCTTTTCGGTCGTAGCCTCGATCACCTCGATGCTTCTCAATTCTTTCTGCCCAATGTCTCCCCAACACACGGGCGTTCTACACCTCCTACCGTATAGCATCTCGTATGGTGGCATGCCAATGCTAGCATGATAACTGTTGTTGTACGAGAACTCTGCTAACGGTAAGTGATCATCCCAACTCCCTCCAAAGTCAATCGCGTATGCTCGAAGCATATCCTCGAGCGTCTGGATCGTCCTCTCAGACTGACCATCTGTCTGAGGATGGTAAGCCGTACAAATGTGTAGCCTCGTCCCTATTGCATCATGGAATCTCCTCCAAAACTTCGATGTGAACCGGGTGTCACGATCTGACACAATGGACACCGGCACACCGTGACGAGCTACAATCTCCTTGATGAACAGATCCGCCAGTCTCTTAGATGAATATGTCTCGCGGATCGGTAGGAAGTGAGCACTCTTTGTCAAACGGTCGACTATCATCCATATGGTATCATACCCCCTTGCAGTACGGGGTAGCTTCATGATGAAGTCCATGGTGATGTGCTCCTACTTCCATTCGGGTATATCCAAGGGTTGGGTCTTCCCGTATGGCTTCTGGTGTTCTGCCTTCACTTGCAAGCAAGTAAGGCACTTACTCACATACTCCGCCACGTCACATTTCATTCCCGGCCACGAGTAATCTTTCTTCATGTCTTGATACATCTTGGTAGCACCAGGATGAATGGTGTATCGAGTCTTATGAGCTTCATCCATAATTCACCCACGTAGATCCCCATACCAAGGAATCCACGTCCGTCCAAAACGAGTCTTAACCCCGTGGGTGTTCTCTCCCAATTCTGTGACTAAACCTCTCATTCGTTTGGAGTTGAGGCGATCTTCTTTCAACGCCTCAACTTGGAATTCTCTGACTTACGACATCACATCCGAGGTCATCACCAACTGATACGCCTTTACCCGGATCGGCTCTGGTTTCTCCTTTCGGCTAAGAGCATCGGCCACCACGTTGGCCTTACCCGGGTGGTAATGGATTTTGCAGTCATAATCCTTGATCAGCTCTAACCACCTCCTCTGCCTCATATTGAGATCCTTCTGCTCAAAGAAGTACTTTAAGCTCTTATGGTCCGTGAAGATTGTGCACTTTGTCCCGTATAAATAGTGCCTCCAAATTTTCAACGCAAAAACCACCGCCGCTAACTCCAAGTCATGAGTGGGGTAATTGACTTCGTGGGTCTTCAACTGTCGGGATGCGTATGCTATCACTCTTCCATGCTGCATTAGCACGCAACCCAGTCCTGAATAGGAAGCATCCGAATAGACCACTAAATCCTCACTCCCTTCGGGTAATGTCAAGACAGGAGCCTGAGTTAATTTTGCCTTTAGCTCCTCAAACGCATCCTCCTGTTCCCGTCCCCACACATACTTCACATCCTTGTGTGTTAATTTGGTCAAAGGTGTGGCTATCTTGGAAAAGTCTTGAATAAACCTTCGGTAGTAGCCTGCCAAACCCAAGAAACTGCGAATCTCAGATGGCGTCTTTGGAGACTTCCATTGCATCATCGCTTCAACCTTCACCGGGTCCACCATAATCCCTTCAGCATTAACCACATGGCCCAAAAATTAAACTTCACGTAACCAGAAAGCACACTTAGAGAATTTAGCATACAACTTCTCTCTCCTAAGTGTCTCTAACATTTCACGTATGTGGCCGGCATGTTCTTCTTCGCTCTTCGAATAAATTAGGATATCATCAATAAATATAATCACTGATTTATCTAGCATCGGCCGGCATACTCGATTCATCAAATCCATAAAGGCAGCTGGCGCGTTAGTTAAACCGAAAGACATAACGAGGAACTCGTAATGTCCATAACGCGTGCGAAACGCTGTCTTAGGAATATCTTGTTCTTTCACCTTCAATTGATGGTAGCCAGATCTGAGGTCTATCCTTGAGAACCATCTGGCACCTTGGAGCTGGTAAAAAAAGTCATCTATTCTTGGCAATAGATATCTATTCTTCACCGTCAACTTATTTAACTCTCGGTAGTCTATACACATCCTCATACTACCTTCCTTTTTGACGAACAAGACCGGAGCACCCCAAGGAGAGATGCTTGGTCAGATGAATCCCTTGTCCATCAAATCCTGCAGCTGATCCATTAGTTCTTTCCTCTCAGACGGAGCTAACCGATACGGTGCTTTGGCAACGGGCTGAGCATCGGGTATCAGGTCAATATGAAACTCGATCTCATGGTCAGGTGGCACACCTGGTAAATCTTCTGGGAACACGTTCGGGAAGTCACACACAACCGGCACTTCAGTCAATTGTGGTATTGACGAGTCCGCATCCTTTACATACGCCAGGTAGGCACTACATCCACGTCTATGCACTTCTCTGCCACCGCCATCGAAATCACCCTCGGAGCCGTTGTAACGCAATCACCAAAAATTTTGCCGAACTCCCATCAGGCGCAACTAATCGAATCATCTTCTTGCGACACACGATGTTTGTCTCATAGGCTGCTAACCAATCCATTTCTAGTACTACATCAAATCCGCCTAGGCATCTCATATAGTTTAGCAGGGAACCTATGGCCTTCTAATTCTACGCCACAATCTTCAATTATATTAGAAATTCTGGTTGACTTACCAATAGCAGTCTCTACGTCAAAAGGCTCATCAATACTTCTACTACTAACAGGCAACTTAGCACAGAAAGCAGCAAAAATGAAACTCCTACTAGCACCAGAATCAAATAATACAGAGGCACAAGTTTGGTTTACTAGAAACATACCTGACACGACGTCGGGGTCTACCCGGGCTTCCTCTCGGGTCATCGTGAAGGCTTTAGCACTTGCCCTCTGTTCACCTTCTTCAGTCCCCTTCTTGGCCCCAAAGCTCTCAGCTCTCGGCCTCCTGCACTCGTGGTACTTGTGGCCAGTCCCGCCACAGTTATAGCACTTCTCCACCTTACAATCCTTAGCTATATGACCGGGCTTCCCACACTTGAAGCACACAATCACTCTCACTTGAAGCACACAGTCACTCTCCTCATGCATTCCCCAGTGTGCTCATTACCACATCGGTCGCACTTCTTCACCCCAGAGCCGGATGACACCTCCCTACGGTCATCCACCCTTATCCTCTTATTATTTAGGGTGAAACCGCCAAGCCCAAATCTCTTTCCCCTCCAGTTATTACTACCACCATCTGTCTTCTTCACATCCACCACCGTTACTTCCCTTTCATCATACAACATCCCCGCCAAATCCACTGCCGACCTGAAAGTGCTTGGCCGGGCAGTAATCAAGTGCCTGCGAATGTCAGCTGACAACCCCTGAATATACCTCTTAATCTTCCTCGATGCTAGCGTAACCTAATTGGGAACCAACCTCGTCATCTTGTTGAATTTGGCGGTGTATTGCTGGTGAGTCATAGTGCCCGCCTCCAGCTGTAGGAACTCCCTCTCGATCTTGTCAAGTTCCCGATGAGGACAGAACCCCTCGATCACCAACTTTTTCAGTTCTCCCCACCTCATCCTTCCAATGGCCCGGTTGCCACTGATCTCCAGTACTGCCTCCATCTCCCTCACCCAGTGGTGATCAGCAGCAGCATCTCCATTGCCATCGAAAGTAGGGGGTTTACACCTTTGGAATGCCCCATAGCTGCATCCCCTTGCGGTTTCCCGCACAACCACTTCCTCCTCATCACTGGAGGCTCCCCCTCTAACATTCAGCTCCTCCTCTTCATGATTCCCCACATTACCCCTTCTTCCAGCAGGCGTCCTCCTCTCCTCCTCCTTCTTTTTCCTTTCGTCCTCCCTAACAGCTCGGATCACTTCAGTCACGACAGACAGTAGGATCATCTGCATGACTTGGTGCACCTCCTCCACCACTTCCTCCTTCACCGAGGCTCTCAGATTCGCACTCTCATCTACTCCCTCTGGGTGATGAAGCTCAGGCTCAGCAGGAGCCGTCTCTACGGTATTGGTCTTGTTCCTTGTACTACGTGGCCTACCATGAATGCCCCGCGTTCCACCACGAGAAGCTTTCGATGATCTTCCCCCAGCCATCCTCTAACACTATAAGATTCAAACACCAACATGATCATTCAAGGTAATAGCTCAGTTTATGTTAAGTATAGTAAGTCCCTAATTACAGTGGCCAGTTGTGATTAGCCACTTACTTTACTCTTCATCCCCCGAGCATTTCCTATCCTGACTATATTAGTATTCAAATCTACTAAAAGCACATAAATCAAATAGCACACGCACATAATGCCGGTTAACATTGTGAAAAGAAATACCTGATGGCACATAGCTACTCAGGCTGGCATCCCTCCATTCGTCCCATTCTTAGTTTAAGTTTAGGTTTTTGAAAGTATTTACCCATTTCTCTTAAACTTTGGCTCTGATACCAACTTGTAAGGCCCCGTTCACAGAGACCTCACATTTGGTCAATCACAGCATAATTAAATAAAATCATTACAAAATTCATTAAACATTGCAGCGGAATTCAACAACAAAAAAAAAACCATTCATTAATTAATAAATTCTATTGCTAAGCAATACATGTATGTTTGTTACCAGTTACAAAAGATCATTAGAATGCATTACAAAACAACAATGTTATTAATCAAGAACGGATGCCAGTCTTGCCCCGACGAGTAGCCTTCCCGAGTGCCATCCTCAGCAATATTTACCTGCCAACTGAAAATGCATAAAAGTCAGCGCTGCTGAGTGAGTTTTAGTTTTAAAACAATAAAATACCTTATAGGAGTTGTATATGAAAATACCCTTTAAAATACTGTACATTTCTTTCGTAGGACCACACGTCATACATACACATTGATAGCCTTTATTATTATCTTCGCCATCGTTCATTTCGTATTATCTATTACTTTTATCTGGGTCCTGTCCCATGCAAAACCCCCGACTCATGCCCGAAGACCGATACGGTACCGGGGTACGCGACAAGGACTCGGGTCAATCTCATGGATTGAATTCCTTACGAGTCTTTTGTGACAACACAGTCACTCACATCAACCTTGGCATACAAGTCTTTTGTGACAACACAGTCACTCACCTCAACTTTGGCATACAAGTCTTTTGTGACAACACAGTCACTCACATCAACCTTGGCATACAAGTCTTTTGTGACAACACAGTCACTCACCTCAACCTTGCTTGCAAGACTTTCATTCGTTCTTTATGTTCCACTTTTCGTTAATATTAATCTTTCACTTGATTAATAATATTACTTTACGAGCATAAGCAACCCATGTAAAGTCACACAATAATATAGTAACAGAGAACAAAAGAACAACCATAAAGCATAAATAAAATAATCAAATAATATCAGCAGGTCAACCCAAAGTCAAACCCTAAGATTCTGATTTTTCCAAAATTCCAGAAAATTTTCTAAGTTTTTCAGGCGCATGGGAACTATGCAGACGCATGAGCGCTGCTTAGGCGCATCATCACTATTTGGGCGCATGAGACTTACACTTAGGCATTTTCCTAAGATTTTAGGCGGATGAACCTTTCAGGCGCATGAGACTACACTTAGTCACCAGAGAAAAGTTTTGGGCGCATGACACTATTCAGGCGCATGAGATTATACTTGGCTTATCAGGCAAAAGTTTCGGGCGCATGGACACTATTGGGGTGCATGAACCCCCACTTAGGATTTTCCAAGGAAATCCCCAGGCGCATGGGCTCTATTTGGGCGCATGGCCTGTACTTAGGCAGTTTCATGCTATAACCCTAGGCGCATGGGCCCTGTTTGGGCGCATGGCAACCAGATGCATTTCTACATTTCAGAATCAACCCAGATCTGTTTCATCACCTGTTTGAAGCTTAAACAAACTATTCTAAGCTTACCCCACACATAAACAACATAAAACATGAGCATACACACACACACACACACACACACACACATATATATATATATATATATATATATATACATACGGCTACATAAATGAAGCCTTGAAAACCATTTTGATGCATTCTCAGCCCCAAACACCTTTAAAATACAAGAAATACAGGGTCTAGAACTCACCTATATCAGCAAACAAGTAACACTCCTTCAAACTTGTCTGCACTAGAGTTCAAACACCTAAAAAGACAAGCATAAACAAGCACCAAAACACTTAATAATCGGTTTCTAAGGGTGAAACCACAAAGAAACTGAACCAATTAACATATAATCACACTAACCTTCGAAGAATGCAGCCTTTCTTCTTCACAACCGAGAGAAACAAGATTTTCAGCCTCTTTCTTCTTCTTTTCTTTCGGTAGCAGCAGCAGCAGAAAGAGCATGGGTGACCATGCCCCTTATACATATCTTTTTGACTTTTTGGTGTACTTTTACACTTTACACCCCTCATCTTTGCCCTTTCTTTTATTTCTTCTATATACTTTTCTTTTCTATTTATTTGACCAAGTTTTCGGGTGTTACACAATCGCAATGAATGAAAGGGATTGAAAGTAAATGGGGTTTTGTTTGGCCACGTCTATATACTTTAGCATCTGTATTATAAGCATCATATGTTATACTTTATTGTAACGACATAAATGGAATAAAATGGTTAATTTTTGAAATTTAAGCATGACTTTTCATATTGTTGTCTTAATCTATATGTAAATTATCATTCTATACTCCTTTCACTTTTATTATAAAAGATATAGATAAATTTTAAAATTATTAAACTTACAATATCTGCTTAGAAAAATATTAGTATTATAGTTATTATAAATATGAAGATGTAGGAACCTCTGAGTTTATGAGGCTGATGCAACCAAAGGATACCAAAACAACCAAGTCTTCCAACATGCACTAAGGAACAAAGAAGAACTAGCTTCGGAAGTTTTACACACTCAAGTAAAATGCTAAGTGTAAAATCTTCCGAAGGCAATGTTTAGAAGAAACTACTGAGGAAACTTTACACTAAGTGTCAAGTCTTCCGAAGCCAAAGACTCAACTCTTCCGAATGTTAAAGATGAAGTCTTTCGAAGCTCTCAAGACAAAGTCTTCCGAAGTTGAATAAAGACAAGACTGATTACTTTAGAAGAGAGAGAAAAGACACATTTTCTGTCAACTTTATCATAACGCAACCCCCTGTCCGCTGCATGATCTGGTGGTTCACCAACTATCATAAGTTGGTGAAACTTTCATGCTTTATGATAAAGTAGATAAAGTCTTTGTCTGTAAGTTTCTGTATTTGTTTCTTTTTGGCTTTTTGTAATAGGAAAGTCAGTGAGCTATGGTCTGTCAAAGTCACTAGTCAAAAGGCAATCTACCTTTTGATTTTAGGATGATCTTGTTGTCTAGATTAGTCACATCCAACTGTCTTTTTGCATATTGTCAGTTGTAGGTTTAGTATAAAGAGTCAAAGGTTCTTGTATTTCAAATATAAGTGCAAACACTTGTAATAGAACCTAAGAAGCAATATACTACTTCTTTGAAAATTATTTTTTGTGTTCTTGCTCTTACTTTACTTGTGTTGTGCATTGTATCATCTGTTTAAGTTCTAAGTTCCCCATTTGAATTGTTAAGTGATCCTAAAGATCCTCCTAAGTGTGTTAACTAAGTGCAAAGTCCCTTTTTACGGTCCTGCAGAAGATATATATAAGTTATATACTTAAATATTTAAATAAAATAATACTTAATTTAAATAGTATTTAGTTAAAAAAAACATAATTAGTAAATATAAATTTAAATGTCAATTTATAGTATCATAAATAAAATAAAGTTTAATTTAATAAAGTGAATTAAATAATATCATATTATTATATAATATATTAATAATTTTTATTAAATACATGAAAGAGATAAGGGTAAAAATATTAAGGTATATAAAATTTAATGTATAAATTTATCATATTGCTCCTAAAATGTCTTAAAAATCTTAATAAATTTCATATTCTACCCATCTTAAATATATTGCATTTTTTGTACATGTTGCTTCAAAAACTTGTATGACTGACAAAATTATATCTCTATCCAAAATGATATATTATATAGTAATATAGATAATCTATTATTAGAAAAATCATAATCGGTTTAGTTATTTACATTATAGTTTGATTAGTCACTTTGTCTACTTATATGTAAGCATGTATAAGACACATTACATAATGTTTTTGGTTTATATAAACTTTTTTCTATATATTTGGTTAACAATACTAAAAATGTAATGACGAGTTACTGGCAGCAACAACAACGACCATCTGGGGGTCTTTAGCGTTTTTATTTTTGTCAGAATCGAACTAACTTGAATTTGAACTATTTGTATTATTTTTTGTTGAACTTGTATGAACTATGTGTTGTAGGAATTGGATATAAATTTGAATTGCATTTTTAATATTTGTATTAAAATCTAGTTTCCTGCAAAAAAAAAAGTTTTGTATTGACGACATGTCGTAATAGACTAAATATTATTTTTTTATTAATTTTTTTCATAGAAAGTTTATCACCTCGACACTATTGCGATGATTTGTTGTTACAATAGATTGATTTGTACCAACAAGGCGTTCCCGATGACATTTTGGAGTTATCACAACGATTCTGTGCTCAAGACACCTATAGCGACGAAATGTCGTCGCTATAGGTCAAAATCAAAATCACCTTTAGCGACAAAAAACAGTCGCTATAGGGTCACATTTTGTCGTCGCTATAGACAATCTTCATTTTAGTGATATTGATTTTTTTATATAACTTTATTCAAACAATTTCCTAAAATTGTAGATAAACGTGACTGTCACTTTTTTTTAAATAGCAATTTTTGTTAATTTATTGAAGATCAATTGACTATACAACTAAAAAATATAATATATTCTTCTAAAGATGTATCTAGACGTCTTTCCGGAGCACAAATCTATGCGATCACCAAAATGATTTACTTTATGACATTATCATGATTTTATGCAAATTAACGTTATATATTAAGATCATCTACGGCCACGAGATTGGTAAAGCCTGGTATTGAATCTCGGGTGATTGTTTGGTTTGTTTATTAAAATGAGCTTCGGTTTTGATTGAAACTTATTTAAATTTGATTTGATTCAAGTTTTTAACAAAACGATCTAAAATATTTCATGAGCAACGTGTCTCACTTGTTCTCAACATTGATCGAAAATAAGTTATTATTAGGGAAGTAAATTAAATATTACTAACACAAATCGTAATCGAATAAAAGTTATAATTTTAAAACGCAGACCCATTCTAATATTTAGCGATCCCAACCTTGTTGGAATATAAAAATAAAATTCATTGACATGAAGTTTCGTGGCAATTTGAAGTGTTTGCCCGTACGGTACTTCGGGTGGTTGATGACCTAAAGTACAACTATTGACTTTGGGACATAAATTACGTAAGATCCTTGGATTATTCGAGCGACTTTGTACAACACAATTTTAAATTTTAATATTTAAATAATCGTTTTTAATATGCTAGAGAGTTGTCATTAATATATTATTATAAATACTTAAAGGTAATTATATACGCGTTTATGTTAAACTAGGTTAGTACTCGTGTATTACACGGGTTGAATAAATAAAATATTAAATAATTAGTAATTGAGATTTATGAATTATAAAACCATGTTTGAAGATAAAATATGATTATAATTACGATAAATAGTTATTTTAAGTAAATAAATGAAAATATATTTTTTAAAATTTTGTTTTATAAAACAATTATGGTTTTAAATATTTTGTTTTAAGAAAAATGAATTTTCTTTAAAAAAGCTCATTCTATTTTGTATTTTATAAAACTTTTGTTTTTTAAAACTACGTTTTTAATTAAAAAATAGCTTTTATTTATTAAATTATACATTTTTAGTTTGAAAATGGTATGGATAATATTATTAGTATTTAATATTATTAGTATTTAATATTATTATTAATAATAGAGATTTATAAGAAAATTAGTATGATGAGACTTATAATTATGTCACGTCTTATCTTAATTTTTCTTAATTATAGATAGATGATCTGGTTGTCAAGACTCGATCAAAATCAAGTTAATTTATCGGTCTTAGCAACATTTATTATGTAAGGGTAAGTAAGGTCGTCTCCACAGGGAATATGTGAAAGGTGTTTAACGTTTGCAACTAACGTAAAGACAAAAACTTTGAACTAAAGATTAAAACTTTGCATTAAATAATGAACACAATTGCCAAAAAGCAAGAATCTTTGAAACTGACTTAATTAAATAATACGAAACAATCACTTCCGGGGTTTAAGTTCTACAAGATCAATGGGTTATCATGTGTACTTTAGGGTTGCACAACACGATTCAAGATTTTAACTTTTGATTGAAGTGATAACCAAGGAACAATATTTTAAGACTTGTTCATTCACAAAGTTATCAATTCACATATATCAAGTTATCTACTTGTCTCAATAAGCTAACAATGCAAGGAAACCGAAAACTGATGATAAAGCAAATAACTTTCTTTATAAACAAATTGTTTAACTCAATCAAAACCTTTAATTACATTCAAGCACAAAGTGTTTAACATGAAACCCTAAGTATGACTAACCATTTCACTTGTAAAAACCTATCCACCCGAAAGCAATCACGAAGGATCTAGCCACGTATTATCTTCACTATGCCTTTGCTCTTGAATTGAAGAATGTTTGTGGATGATTTGAAGAGCTTTGGAACACCAAAAATCACCTTTGAATCGTCAAGAATTGAGCTTGGGAAGTTTTTTTTTGAATTAGGGTTGAATTATGTTTAAATAGCTTGAAATTCCACAAAATCCCGAAGTTAGTTGAATACCAGCGTATGATACGCCCAAGAGCGGCGTATCATACGCCCCCTTCTGTAATTTCTGCCCAATACGCCCACACATACGCTGACAAATACCCTGGCCGGCGTATGATACGCCCCTACCGGGCGTATCATACGCCAGTTTGGGTTTTCTGGGCCATTTTTGTAACTTTCTTTATTTTCAGCTCCAACCCTTGTAGTTTCATCTTCTGTTTCTGTGACATTCGGTAATTTTCCGTTACCAAACTCCATTAGTTCCGTTAAGTCTTGCATACACATATCGTGAGCACACACTAGTTGTCGTTGAACGTTGGTGACTTAATAATAATTAACAATGATTATCTGATAATAACTTGATTAATAATGTTGATTATTAAATTGTAGTTATGTGATTTGTGAATTTTAGATATTATTTGTGAATTTTACCTTGTAACGTGATAACATGTTATATTTATTTCATGTGTTTTGTAGCTATTTGAAATTATACATGATTATTATTGTTGGTTAATAATACTTATATTTTGTAGTTAAAGATTGTTAAAAATTGCTAAAAAGATTAATTTTTACAAAAGTTGATTAAGGAGGGTTATTTTGTAATTACCACAAAACTTAATATTACCAAATTTAATCAAAAATCAAAACCCTTGCCCCCCTCCCTCTCACTTCCGGCCGCGACACCCCACACACACACACACACACTTCGATTTTGATCAACAACAAGCATCAAACATCTATTTTGGTTAGTTCCAAGCATTACAACACGTTAGCAACTTCAATTCTTGGGCATTACATGATTAAATGTTAGATTTTTACAAGTTTTTCATGTTTTATTGATGTTGGCCGAAACGCTAGTCGAAATTGATGCTAGAATGTTGAATTTTGATTGTTTGATGATTGTATGATGTTAGTTAGATTGTATTGATGATGGTTTACGTGGATTATACGAGAAATTCATGGTTTTGATGCGTAGTTCATACCTTACTAATAATAGTAACTTTTATGCATGAACTTGATGAATTGATGATAGATTGATGATGTTGTGATGTTAATGATGTTGTATGAACGTTGGATTATGATTATTATGCAAGAAATCCATGAATTGATCATGTAGTTCATACCTTGCTATAAGTAGAAACTTTGGAATATGAGATTTGTGAATTATGGTGATTTGATGAATGTGATCATGTCTAGATGATAGCATGGACTTGATTAGGCATGATGTTGATGAATTCATGAATGAATTGGGTGGAACATTATTTGTGTGGAACATTAGATATGGCGAATTAGACATGTTTATGATGTTAGTAGCATGTTAGAATGTTTGTTGGTGGTGTCTAATAAGGTGGAATGTATTAATTGGGTTGTGTGGAAACTTGATTGGTCATTTAGGAAATTGTACTCTTATTGATTATACATGATGATGGATTATGTTAGGAGATTATAGGATCATGTTTAGGATTGTAATAGATCATTGCTGAGTATGTTGATTGACATAAATCTTGCTGGATGATGTGATGATGATCGTCATACACGCGTGCGAATCTGAGGCCCCTACTTAGTAGGATTGGCAGGATTCAGGGTGTGAAGTCGTGAGTGGCTTCACATGGCATGTTGTGCATGATTTGACTTTATGTATGATGTGCTAGTTGTGATGTAATTAGGGTTATGTTGAGAATGTTGATTACTTGAGATTCGCGTGGGTTGTATGTTAAACTAAAGTAGTATGATAATCTTGTTAGAACAAGAAGTTGATGATGTGGCATACGTGAATAACTTGTATGAATAACATGTGTGATGGGTTGCTATATTTGATTAAATGAGATTTCAATTAATATGTCACCAACGGGTCAAACGGGTCAACTAGGTCAAATAGGTCTTGTTTTCCAAAACCTTTGGTCAATGTGTTTATTGAGCATTTAGAGTTGTTAAAGATTCTGTGTACAGGTACTTATGTACTTGTGTGTTTTAGGTAACCTCTGAAGGTTGTCTTTCCGCTCACAGTTAGGTCTTATTATCATTTGATTGCGCACCAGGTGAGTTCATGCCCCATTTTCTTATACGCTCTCTTTTGGGGGAGATAGCATACTCGTTTACAAACGCTTTACTACTGTAAGTTGTGTATAGTATAACATAGTGTGATATACCATGGAAGTCCTCACACTTTCGGATCGTTAATATTGGTAACTAGCAGGAAATCTTGGGTAGTACTACTGGGTTTGACGAGCCCCACCTATGTGACTCGAGGTCAAACGGGTGCAATTTTGTCCTAACACAAACATCGTCACGACCTGGTAAGTCGTGACTGGAGGAAACAAACGAAACACAGTCAGCTTCGATCGCGAAATCACTATGGTTATTACTTGTGAACATAGACTAGCTATCTATTTTAATGCACTACTTATGTTTTTACAACTGTTATTGATATGTTTAACGAAAACTCTTGAACTCACCGACAATTGTGTTGACTCTTTTAGTATGCTAGTCTCAGGTCGAGGTTAATGCAACATTTAGGAGCACTCACGGGTCAGCATTTGTAGGTCAGCATTGTTGAGAACAATTGGGTTTTACTATTGGATAATTTTGTATTCTACTTTAAACAACGGTTGGCACGTGTTTGCGCACTTTACATTGCATTTCATTATTTTGGGTTTGTCATGTTTTAAAGTTTAAAGTTTTAAACTCTATTTTGGTTGAATGTTTCATATAGAGTCGTTCTGAGTAACTAATGACTGAGATCCTGGTTTGTTATCATTTGATTGCGCACCAGGTGAGTTCATGCCCCATTTTCTTATACGCTCTCTTTTGGGGGAGATAGCATACTCGTTTACAAACGCTTTACTACTGTAAGTTGTGTATAGTATAACATAGTGTGATATACCATGGAAGTCCTCACACTTTCGGATCGTTAATATTGGTAACTAGCAGGAAATCTTGGGTAGTACTACTGGGTTTGACGAGCCCCACCTATGTGACTCGAGGTCAAACGGGTGCAATTTTGTCCTAACACAAACATCGTCACGACCTGGTAAGTCGTGACTGGAGGAAACAAACGAAACACAGTCAGCTTCGATCGCGAAATCACTATGGTTATTACTTGTGAACATAGACTAGCTATCTATTTTAATGCACTACTTATGTTTTTACAACTGTTATTGATATGTTTAACGAAAACTCTTGAACTCACCGACAATTGTGTTGACTCTTTTAGTATGCTAGTCTCAGGTCGAGGTTAATGCAACATTTAGGAGCACTCACGGGTCAGCATTTGTAGGTCAGCATTGTTGAGAACAATTGGGTTTTACTATTGGATAATTTTGTATTCTACTTTAAACAACGGTTGGCACGTGTTTGCGCACTTTACATTGCATTTCATTATTTTGGGTTTGTCATGTTTTAAAGTTTAAAGTTTTAAACTCTATTTTGGTTGAATGTTTCATATAGAGTCGTTCTGAGTAACTAATGACTGAGATCCTGGTTTGTTCACACGCCTCGCGGTAAAACCCCGCGCATGGAATTTGAGGGTGTGACAGTTTCTTTTTCTTCAAACCAGGCATTTTCCAACTCCAACTCCTACAAATCAAAACCTAAACAAAGTGAACTTGTTCTACACTTATCATGCTGCAAAATCCTGCATTTAGGTTACTTAAACACTGAATTATTGCCATGCGATCAATAGATAGATAGACAACCAGATAGATAGATAGTCTAGAAACACATTTAATAAACAGATTATAGTTAGTAATAAACACGAAAAGTTACAGTATGATATTTTAATATAAAATATGATTAAATATATATATACGTAAGAGTTCAAGAACTAAAACAATTATACTATTTTTTTAACTCTCTTATCTAAATAGTTTCATTTTTAAACATTCAATTTAAGATTTTTTATAAAAATTTATTTAATATAAAAATCTTGTTTATTAAAAACTCTGGTTTGTAATTATTCTGTTTGTTTTAATAAGACTGCTATTAGAAAAGTTCACCTTTTTTATAATTTTTAATAAAGAACCAATTTAAAATATATTTTTTTTCAAAAAGGTTTAGTGTTTTAGAAAATTTTATATTATATAATTTTTTATTATTTATATTTTTATAAAAACATGTGATTTTTAATTTGCTTAATAAAATCTATTTTAAAATGATAGTTTGATTTTAAAAAATCTAAATAAGAGAGAGAAATGTTGCAATTAATAAAATTAATTTTTAATAAGAGAGAGAAATTAGTTTAAGTGTTTAAGTTACTATAATACCCTTTTAGAGGAAAAATAATTTAAAGATGTCTATAAAAATGACAAGTGCCAAAAATGTGGGTTTAGAGAATGACAAGTGACAAAAAAAAAACTTTCTTTTATTAGATACAATAGATGTGCCACCCTTAATTTTTACTTTTCGGATCTCCTTTAACTTGTATTCTTTAATTTTTTTTCTCATTATAAAATATAAAAAAATCTTTAACTAGTGTTTTTACATGGCAATTTGAAACTTCAGGGGGTTATATTTAACCAACATTGTGCTCCATTTTAACTAGTTTTGACAAGATATCCGGTAAAACTGTGATACAAAAATGTCATGTCAAAACAAGCTAGCTAAGATGGGTGGGGCAATCAAAGCGTCACCCAAATCCGTTAGGTCAGTTTGCTGGTTTAGCTAGGGGGAGGGAGTGGCTTGATGACGGCAGCGTGGGAGCCAACGTAGCTCTCAGTACCAAGAATGAACACCCCCACCCCGATCACTTAAATGACGGCATGACAATGGGCCGTTGTTGATTGAGGCTGGTCACGAACGTGGTACTCCATCTCTCTCTCTCTCTCTCACACAATTTGAACATTATGATATAATGATACAAACTTGTACATTGTGCTAGAGAAGGAAATTAAAGACATAAATTAAAGGCATTTACATGGTTGAATGAGAGTCAGTGAGAGAATGGAATAAAACGTAATGACATCTACATGAAGAAAAAAGAGTGCTAGTTTCTTTAAAATGTCTCTTAATCTACTTCTGTTAACCCCGTATATTTAAATGTTTCAAGATTTAAACACTTTAACATTTTGAATAGAAATGAGAGATTTCACCATAATGTTCACTTGAGGAGTGAGCTAGGCGAAAGATCCCTCCCCTCTTACACCAGCAAAAAGAAGTCTTTTTAGAGTTGTATTTCATTTAAATGTTTAGAAATATAAATTGATAACAGTAAGAGAGCAAATAGTATAAATACAACGATCAGATATTTCCAGAACAATGACAAATATTATAATAAACAAGCAATATGCATGCTTGGTTTGACAGAGATTCAGATGTAGCTTAAAGGATGACAGTGAGAGGCCAGTTGACTTCAACGAGCGCCTGCACTTACTATTCATATTTCTTTTTTCTCATTTTCCCTTTAACATCAATTACTATTCATCTAATACATTATTATTAAGGGTGCGGTGTTTGCAGTGACGTTCGAGAATTGTCAAAAAAGTGTTCGGCTCTACGCGACTAGAAAAAAACGAGACCTACTCTAATCATGGCCTCTTATGTTCGGATCGTTCTTTTATGACCCCCACCCGAATTGCAAGTTATTTTGTTGAGTTTTGAAATGGATTTAAATTTTAGTATTAGATAAATGGTAATGAACTAAATTAATTAAAAGAGTAAAATTATTAACATCCCAAACGTTTGTATATTTTAAATACTTGCATTCCTGTTATGTCAAAACCTCCATTTGCCCTTTGACTTTTTATTTTTATAACTATTTAAGTCCAATTATTAATAGAATTTATTTTTTCGGTTAACTTTACTAAAATGACTACAGTACTATTAGGGCTCAAATGGTTAGAATACCCTTGTTTTTACTTTTGTTATTAGTGTGTTTATGTGTGTATATATGTATATAAAATTTTGTTTATTTAAATACATTTGCAAACTAATTGTTAAAATAATCGTTGTTATATATTCGTGTAATATTTTATTAAAAATTCATTTTTATGACAATTATTTAATACACACATTTTAAATATATAAATAAATACGCATTTTCTACAAGCATTATAATTTATAAACTTCTTTTTTAAAATGTTTATTTTAAATCGTTCATTTTCTAAAATCATTTGCTTTTTAAGCCATTCATTTTCTGAATTCTTTTTTTTAAATAGTTCCTTGTTAAACTTTAATTATCAAACGATTTTAAAAAATGAACTATTTTAAATAGAATCCACAAAAAGAACGATTTAAAAAATGAATGATCTAAAAAAACAAATAATTAAAAAAATGATTTAGAAAATACAAATCATCTAATAAATGAAAATTTTAACAAGAACGATTTAAAAAACGAAAGTTTTAAAAAGAAAGAACGGTTAAAAAAGTTTAATAAGCAAGCGAATTTGAACAAGATATATAATCAACGAATGGTTTTTGAAAAGGAGCATTTATTTGTATATCTAAAATATGTAGTATTAAATAATAATCGAAAAAAATAAATTATTAAAAATATACTACAAGAATATACGAGAACGATTATTTTAATCATTATCTGCATAACCAATTATTAAATAAAGCTTTATTAAAATAAATACTACACAAATATAAAAAAAAACATATATTTGCAAAAGTTTTTGAAATAATAATTAATATACATACGCACGTACTAACAAAAGTAAAAATAAAGGTATTTTAACAATTTGAGTCTTGAGGATACTTAGTTAATTTGAAAAAAGTTAACTGAAAATTTAATCTCTGTTAGTTATACAGACTCAAATAGTTACAAAAATGAAATGTCAGAGGGCAAAAGATAATTTTAAAACATCAAAGATTCAAATAGTTAAAATATAAAAATGTCAGCAATTCAAATACTAATTTACTCTAATTAAAAATTTTAATGAGCTCTAATGTTTGTAAGTTTAAAATAATTAAAATGTTAACGAGTTTATTAATAGTCTAATAAGTATAAATGTTTAACAAAGTACATTAAGCTTTTTTTAAAAAAATACATATAATATAAAAAAAATAAAAATTTCAGATTCCTAAAAAGATCAGGTCCTGAGCAATTAACCCAGGCCCCTCTTAAGGCCGAAGCTATGTGTTTGCTACACCACCTGGATCCATACCCCATCTTGATTTGACTTTAAATGGTCATTTAGGAGATCTTAAACGGTAGTGTAGGAGATCTTAAACGGTAATTTAATAGTTTACTTTTCATGACATAGATGTGACAAAGATGTCACAAGTTGAAAAGGTAAATGGTAGTTTACAAGAGAGAAAATGGTCGTTTAATGTTGCGCTTTTGCTTCTCTCATCAATTGTTGTGAAATATTATTTTAAGGGAGTAAACATATTTATTTTGAGGTACAAATTCTAGTTTTCAAGATATTAAAATTAATTTATATTTAGTTGATGTTTACAATACGAAGTAACATTTTTTTTAACTTAACATTTTATACTACTACAGTTAATATTATTAATTAATTTGTTAATAAAAATTATAAATGTTAGTAGTTGATGTTATTTATATTTATTTCAATCTTTTAGATAATTTCTCGTCCTTTGACGCCACTTGGTCAATCAAGTCTCCCTTGGCTTTAGTTTCGACTGAATTCAAATGAAAATTATGTTTATAATTTAAACCTTTATTTATTTATTTATTTTGTTATTTTATTGTTTTGTTTTTATAAATAAAAAAATAAAATTAAATAAACAGTGTTAAATATATGAAAAAAACCAAGATAATGATTTCCTAGGTGGCATTCATCTACTGGTTCGCAAGTTTAAAATTAAAATGTAATTTTTTGATTGGTTTGTAAACTAATTATGGTTTTATTTTTGTAAGTAAAAATTTTAAATTGTATTTTATATACTAAAATAAAATAGTGTTGGATATATAGAAAAATAATCAAGATAATGCTTTCCTATGTGTCCTTCACGGTTTGCAATTATATAATATGAGATGTAATTTTTAATTGGTTGTTTAAGTAATTAGGTTATTGAATTTTTAAAGAATAATATTATGTTTATACACAATAAACAGAGGTTACAGTAGAAGAATAAACGACCTTTTGTTCATAAACGGCCGTTTAAACCGTGGTAGTGGTGTAAACCACTTACTCAGTGGTGTATGAAAGAAGGGGCTTTATTATTAAAAGTGGTTCATGGGTATCGCTTGTATCTCTCGTTTTGTTGTGATGACAATGGAGTTAAAGGATACAAGTGAGACTCTCATCATCCACCTTTCATGGAGGCAATATAGGAGTCCTTTAATGTAGAAAGCGAATTTAACTTAAAAGCCAAAGGTGGAAATAAAAATATGACACATGTATATTCTTATCGTCTATTTATGTACGCAAGTTTTTGATACACACACTCGTAGAGCCGGCTCAAGTTTTTTGAGGAGTTAAAGTGGATTCTAAAATTTTAATTATTTTCGTAAAAGAAATAAAAATTTTGCTTTGAATACTACTATGTGGGAATATGAAAATGACATGGATTTTCTGTATACGATGTTTAAAAGGAAACATGCAATCATACATATTAGAATTGAAATGAGTTTAAATTTTTTTTTTTTAAAAAGCTCTTCAAATTATATTCATACTTTACTTTCCTTGTCAAAACTTGAAAATTAAATGATGTTAAACCATGTGCATTATAGGCCCCTTAAATATGAAGGGAACATATTTATTTAAATCAAGTCGATCTTGCACATCGACGTTGTTTTAAATGGGAAAATCGCACCATGAAATATAATGCATGGTCAAAACCTATTACAGGCTTAAATGGGAAAATCTCACCATGAAATATAATGCATAGTCAAAATCTATTACAGGCCTAAACACACATCCGCACAATGTAAACCCCTTAGACACATAATCACACCATCTAATGCACGATGATCACATCATATATAGCACATTGTATTACATGTTTTGTAAAAAAATGTTTTTTTTTTATTTTAATAACAATACTATACTCATATTATATGAGAGAATTTTTTTTTTATTATATGATATATTTTTTGAGTAATAATTAAGTAAAAATTTTACTTGAATTTAAAAAGCCGATGGAACTAGGTTTTAATGAAAAAGCCAACACAAGGGTGGATTCTCTCTTTTACCCCTGTTGATCTAAGTACCTTCCAATTAATTATGAAATTGTTTTGTTATATCCCTTACCATCCAATGTTACATGCTTTTCGCAAGTACAATTCATATATTTGTGGTTGTTGCTCGAGTGGAAATTAAGTAAGAGGTCACTTATCATGATTGCTCCCGCTCAAGCTAGAACATTTAATTTTTGATATCTCCAGTCATCCAGACGCATTGTGCTCATAAGCGTTGTTGGTAGTTGACGCGAACTATCTCGTATAAACCCAATGTATCTCTATTCATGAACGATGGAGAATTTGCTTATAAATATTACAAAACCTTTGTTTTAGATGTATCGTCTTTAATGAGGTTTGCCCACCATCCTAGCATGGAATATGAGATGCGCCTAATATGTCATATGCAGGCCCGTGATCATCATCATATCATCATCGATGAGGTTTATCACACCATCTTGAACGACACATGAGTCTCGTCATTGGTAACATACAACTATCCTTACAAACAATATTGTCACTTTGCCCATAAAGAGTTTGCAGATTCGATTTTCGTTGCCGGAATGAAATATTTTAGGTCAATCATGGATTGCTCATAGTCATGCACAATTTAATATGGAGTGCTCCTCTCTCTTTCATTTTATCATAAAGATGACTTTAGAAATATGGTCAACAAAAATATGTTAGCAGTGAGTTGACACCATGGACACTCTTGACGATCAAGGAAAGTATTATTTGTTAAATTTATATGCGCAATGCACAATGTATGATAATGTTACTATTGACATATGATTATAAAGGGTCACGCACTAAGCAACTTCATTAAGTATATATATTATTGTCATTTCAATGTATAATATCCCGTCAAGATTACCCGTATAGTTGTGACATAAATTTTAATTTCTTTGAATTTACTATTTATACTTATTGCTAACTATACACCGAGACACCATGAAGATTTTGGTTGTAGACACCGAGACATATGCAAACAGAGAGCAATCTTTTGTATTTGAGAAATAATCTTCATTGATGAAGGAGGAGACCAAAAAGGCAGAGACTATCTGCACTATTTGAGAAAGAAAAAGAGATTTTTACCCCACCAATAATAGATGCTGGAAACACCCAAGCAACCTTCAACTTTGGAGATATGACACCATTGGCCCCTCATAAAGAAAGAAGAAACATACATGAATAAGAAATACAAATATTATTGTTACTTGAATTATATAGTTTCAACATCCCCATAATTCAATTAGAAAACACACTTGATAACCTTAATTGCTCACAAAATTTATGCCGTTCACTACCTAAACCTTTTGTGAAAATATCAGCAACTTGTTTAGTGGTATCAATCTTTTTTATTCGAATAATACCAAAAGATATCTTTTTCACAAATAAAATGTGAATCCATTTCAAAGTGTTTGGTTCGGTCATGAAAGACAGGATTAGGCGCAATAGATAATGCGACGGAGCTATCATAAAATATTTCAACAAGAAGAGTTATATATAACTGTAAATCTTTCAGAATGTTTTGCAGTCACATAACTTCACATGTGCCATCACATATGGCACGATGCTCTGCTTCAGCTGAGAATCATGAGACAACAGTTGTTTTTGGCTTATTCAACTTATTAGATTTTCGCTCAAAAAAATAGAAATCCAATATCAAACCTACTGTTTACTTTGCACCTAGCTCAATTAGAATCAACATAGCATTTAAGATTAGAAAGATTGCCTTTTGAGAAGGAAGACCTTGTGAAGATTGTTTTTAAGTATCTCAACACACGAAAGGCTAACTGCAAATGTGACTTCAAAGGACTATGCGTATAGTGACTTAGACATTAAATAACATATGAGATATCAAGCCTAGTTAATTTAATATATATTAACTTACCAACTAGTTTTTGATACTTGGTCACATTTTCAAGTAACTTGTCACTAGGTAAAGCACAATCTTTATCATAGATAATAACATTTTGTTCAATAGGTGTGAAACTAGGTTTAGACCCTAACATGCCAAATTCGGATAGTAAGTCTAAACAATATTTCCTTTGAGACATATGCAAGACATATTTGTGTTGGATAACTTTAATGCCCAAAAAAAAAAAATTTTATATCACCAAAGTCTTTAATCATAAATTTTGAGTTTAGAGAAGATATAAGAGACTTAATTTCATTTTTGTTGTTACCAGTAATAACAATATCATCACCATACATAAGTAGGGCAATGAACACATTTGAATTATTTTTCATAAATAGGAGTAGTCACTAATACTTTGAATAAAACCAATCTCTAACAAGGTGCTAGTTAATTTTTCGTTCAAATTCCAAGGGGTTTGTTTTAGTCCATACAAATATTTAACCAACTTACACAATTTGGTTTCATTTTGAGAAAAGTTCCTTTCAAGTAAGGACATATAGTCATCTTCCAACAAATTACTATATTAAAAGTATTATTAACATCTAGTTGATAAAGACTCCAACCATTATTGATAGCAAGATTAATAATGCATCGAATTGTGATCATTTCGACAACAGATGAGAAGGTTTCATTGAAATGGATTCCTTTATGCTGACTATATCCCTTTGTAACAAGCCTAACCTTGTATCTATCAATTTGACTATTATATTTATACTTCACTTTATAAATCTATTTACATCCAATAGGTTTTCGTCATAAAGGTAAATTCATTAGAACCCACATACCATTCCTATTTAGAGCTTCCATTTCATCATTCATGGCTTGCACCCAATTCTTATCTTTGATAGCTTTCTAAAAGGATTTTGGTTTGATCATTTTATCAAGATTACAAGTAAAGCAAAAAACTTCAGGTGACAAACAAGAATAGTTTACAACTTTTTCAACACCATATTTAACTTTGCCTTCAACCACAGACTCATTTAGGGACTCATTGACAAACTCATTGGATTTCTCATCTCATGTGTGATTTCATGTGTTACATTACTTCCTTCACCACTACTAACATTCGTTCTTTCACTAGAATGAATACCTCGAATAGTATCTAAATCCACCTGATTACTAGTGTCATAATCAATGTGACCGGCAATGGGGAACTATTGCAATTATCTTGAAAACAATTACACTTAGTTACCTTCTTATCATCATAGGACATATTTAAACCATCTTGAGAGCTTTGATTTTCTAAGTTGAAAAAGTTCAAATGATTTAAAGTATAATCAGTTTGAACATTATTCATAGAGAAACTTGTTTTAAAAGGATAGATGTTTTTCATAAAATTTGACATCTTCTGAATAACAAATTGTTTTATTATACAAAGTCCATAGTTTATATCCTTTTTTTACTAGTATATCCCAGAAGAACATATTTCTCAACTCTAGACCCAAATTTATTTTGATTATTTAAATTAGTTGAGAAACAAAGACAATCAAAATTTCTAAGATGGTTAAGAGAAGGTTTTGATCCAAACATAGTCTCAAAAAGGGACTTTTCTTGTAACACAGATGATGGAGTCATGTTAATCAAATAAGTAATAATTAATACACATTCAGATCACATATTAAGGGGAACACCCCCTTTAAAACAATAAAGACCTAGCAACATTTAACAAGTGTCTATGTTTTCGTTTGGCTACTCCATTTTGTTGAGGAGTATAAGAGCATGAGGTTTGAAGAAGAATGCCATTTTCTTTTAAAAAATAATCAAAACTATTGTTAAAAAACTCCATTCCATTATCACTTCTAAACGTTTTAACAGTTTCCCAAATTGGTTTCTTACAAGATTATAGAAAATTTTTACACTAGACAAGACTTCATCCTTAGATTTTAACATAAACACCCAAACAGCCCAAAATCATCGATTATGGTTTTAAAAATACTTATATCCATCTCTACTTACCACCTTGTAAGGTCCCTAGAGATCTAAATGAACTAATTCACCTTTTTCCTTTAACTTATAATCACTCAAAGGAAAAGGATTTCTGATTTGTTTAGACCTATGATGAACATCACAAGGCATAGATGTGAAAGTAGAATTAGACAACTATAACTAAGATTTCAAAACATTTAAGACATGATGAGATGAATGACCAAGCCTAGAATGCCAAAGATTCCCAAGACTCTTTACTGACCGATTACTACTATTACACACCTTGAAAGGCCTAGACATATCTTCAACCATACATAAACCATTAACGCCCTTATAAGTCATCACAACATTCTTTAACCTCAAATCTTGAATATGGCATTTGAATTCATCAAATAAAACGACCAGTTTGCTGTCCCTAAGCATTTTATTAACTGACGAAAGATTAACGTTGTACTCAGGAATAACCAACACATCATATAAAATTATATTTTCATTTAGTTTAGTGTTTCCAATTTTATTACTTTTGTAGAGGTACCATTAGGATGTTTGATGTGTGTGCTTTGAAATGAGATTTTAAGTGTTTAAACGTCAAATATTACGTATGATTATTTGTTTATATGCATGTGATTGAGTTGAATAGGTTGACTATGAGTTGGAAGTGATTTTGTAGGAAAAACAAGGAATTTGGAAGCTTACATGATAAAACAAGTCATTGGAGGGGTCAATAAACGAAGTTTTAAAGTGCAGCAGAAAGGCTTCCACCGTAGCCTACTGTAGCCACCGTAGGCTACGCCTGCTCAAGAAAAAAATCAGCAGAAAGGGTCCCAGCGTAGGCTACGCTGGCTGGCGTAGGCTACCCCAGGACAATTTTTGAAAACCTATAAAATCGCGTTTTTATTATGTTTCAGCCACCACTTGATTCCCATTCGACCTAAGACGAAAAAAGACGTATTTTGGAAGTTCTGGGATCAATTTTTCACCATTCCAACACTCAAAAACAAGATTCAATCATCCGGAATGCAAATCAACAACGATTTTGAAGATCATTCGCGAACAATGAGCGGCTAATTTTCTCGTGATCAACTTCGGGTATTAGGTTTTGCGTGATTAGGTTTTGTTTTTGTTTAACTTTGTTGTGATTAAACTTTAGAACCCGTTAAGTTCTTTTATGAGTTTAACTTGTGTTTTGATTATTTAAATAACGACGTTGGTAAACTTTTATTTGAATATCATTTAATCTTCCGGAAATTATATGATTGCAAGTTTTGGTTTCTAATTGAATTGGTATTGTGTATCAAGGCCCATTAAGTCCTGATTATCGATATCACTTAATCATAGCACGTATAGAGTCCCTATTAAGGATTTTCCTTGAAGTTAAACTAAACAATTGCTGAAAACCAAACCTAGAACCGAAGTGGATTACTTTCTCTTATAATCGTTTTCTTAATCAAGTTTGATTCTTTCAAAGTTGTTTTCTTAGTTTATTTGTTAATTATTCCAAAAATCCAATTTTCACAGCCAAGAGGCAATAGTTAAGTAATTTGTTAATTTAATTAATCATTATTTTCTAAATCAAAGTACAATACACCGACCACTAATTCCACGAGGATCTACAACCCTACTTACCCTAACTAGTTTAAGGTGAATAGGAACACACATTTTAACATCTTATTTGATTGATACTTCGACATCGATCAAATTTTGGCGCCGTTCCGGGGAATCGGTGCGCTTGGTGTTTTGTTATTTTATTTGTTTTAAAAAAAAAACTTTTTTGTTACTTGTCTTATTTTATTTGTTTTTATTTTTGTGTTACGCTTGGTGTTTTCAGTGTGCAGGTGATAGGTTACATGCATACTCGATATTCGGGTAGGAAATCACCACTAGTATTCGATCCAGAGATAGAGAAATCAGCAAGGTATAATCGTGTCTTGCATCGATCAGCGTTACCAACTACATCAATTTCACAAGCTATTGATCAAGCAGCTGATAGTTTGTCTGATTCAACTCACATGGATAATCCAAACAACCAACCACCTCAAAATCCAAACCCTCTTCCCAATAACCAAAATCAAAACCCAAATCCACTCCCACCACCTGAATCAACCACCACCCAACAATAATATGAATCAAAATAACCTCAATCAAAGAGATGACTTTGATCATGTGAGCATGCATAGTGTTCACACGGGTGATGAAGATTATGAAGATGAGTGGGATAACAATGAAGAACCCTATAACGGTGCAAATTATGATGCTTGGAATGGAGATTTTGGTGGAGATGATGGACAAAACGGAAATAACAATTGGGGGAATGATCAACATGGGTGGATGCACCACCTATCAAACAACAAAGGGGTAGGGTTAATAATAACGTAAATCAGCCAAGAATACCTCAAAGAGCTCAAGTACAAGGTGTGGATAGCCATTTTAGACCGGCTATTTCTGAAAATCCAAATCCCATCGCACCTCCAAATCGTAGAGGAAGAGCTTTTGATGTACGCCCTCATTATCTCACTATTCTTCCTGTATTTAGAGGTACTGCAACAGAAGAACCACATGTGCATCTTGCTAAATTTGATGCAATATGTAGCACTATTGGTGGGAATCACTTCACACAAGATGAAGTGAGGTTGCGATTGTTTCAATTCACTTTGAAAGACAGAGCTAAGCAATGGTTCCTTACCTTGCCTGACAATAGTATTCACACATGGCAAGAAATGCAACAAATATTTTTAGATGAATATTACTCTATGGGTAAGACCAGTGACGCAAGAGAGGCTATTCGATCTTTCCAACAACAAGCAGGGGAACAATTTCATGAAGCATTCACGAGGTTTAAGGAACTTATTCGCATGTGTCCACACCATGGAATTGAACGTTGGGAGTTGATAAAGGCTTTCTCGGATGGATTGACGACTGAGGAAAGAAAATATTTGTATTCTACAAGCAATGGCACATTCCTTTCCAATCATGAAGATGCAGACTGGGAATTTTTAGAAAGAATATGTAGAAACTCCAAGGCGCAAGCCTCTGCCAGTAGACGATCTAAACCTAATTCGGTACGATCAACCACAGTTGACTATGAGACTAAGGAGCAGATTGCAGCATTGGAAAGACAATTGGCAAGGTTAAGGCGAACGGGTACAAAGGAGGTTGCAACTGTAGGATACGATGTGTGTGAAGAATGTGGTGAGTTAGGTCATAATGTTGATGCGTGTCAGTTAGTGATAGAAAGAAAAGAGGAAGTTAATCAAGTTTACGGAGATAGAAAGCAATTCGATATGAATTCCAATACTTATCATCCCGGACTAAGAAACCATCCTAATTTTAAGTATGGGAATGCTTCAAGCCAAATAAATCCTAACTTTCAAGGTAATAACCAAGGTGTTCCCACATACCCTAACCGAGCACATAGGAATTACAATCCAAGTGGTTATCAAAGAACTTCATATGCTCAAGGAAACAATCAAGGGAGTTACAACCACGGGGGCCAACAAGGAAGTTCATCATGAAACCATCAACATAATTCTCAAACTGGAGTAGTTGGGGGTGAAGAATCTACAAATGCAAAGTTGGATGCTTTGATGAATATGATGAAAGAAAATATGCAAGAGAATAAAAGGGAAAATGAAATCAGAGATAAGGCTTATGAAGCATTAAACAAACAAGTAGGTCAACTAGCAGAAGATGTGGCTCAAATCAAAAGAAACCCTGGGAAGCTGCCAAGTGACACCACAATCAATCCTCAACATCAGGGAACTTCCACAAAGAATGTCAAAAATATGCAAATCAATCAGGTAAGTACCCTTCGTAATGGTAAAGTTTATGATAACAAGGTTGGTTCTCCACCACCAGTTGTAGAGGGGGTGGTGGAAGATGTCAATAGTGATAGTGAAGATGAACAGGAACTTGTTTTAACAAAATCAATGAAAAAGGTAACATTTCAAGAGGTAACCAAACCGGTTTTAAAAGATAATGTAGATAAAAATAAGGATAAGGCATTGGAGAACAATGTCATTCCTTATCCTTCAGCTTTAATTGAACCGAAAAAGATAGTAAATAAAAGAGGTCCACAACAAGATGAGATGTAGGAAATTTTTAAACAAGTTAAAGTGAATTTACCTCTTTTAGATGCAATAAAACAAGTTCCTGCTTATGCCAAATACCTGAAAGATATGTGCACTCAAAAACAAACTCATAATTTTCCTAAGAAGCTTGATGTCCCAGCAAATGTAAGTGCCATCTTGTCAGGTGATCTTCCACCTAAGCTTAGGGATCCAGGAGCGCCTATTATTTCTATTCAAGTTGGTGAATTTAAAGTTGCTCGGGCGCTACTCAATCTTGGGGCTAGTGTTAGTATTCTACCTGGGAGTTTATATGACCAATATGACTTTGGTCCCTTGCAAAAAGCCAATACCACGGTAGTGTTGGCTGATCTCACAATGAAACTCCCGCGTGGCATAGTAACTGATGTCATTGTCAAGGTGGATGACTTCTACTATACGGTCGATTTCTTAGTTCTTGATTATGCTTCATTTGACAAAACTAAACAATCTAATGTCATACTTGGTAGACCATTTTTAGCAACTGCTAATGCACAAATTAACTGTCGAGATGGAACAGTTGACATGACTTTTGGTAATCGTAAATTAAGTGTCAATGTGTATGACAAAGTAACTAACTCCTCTGTTAATAATGAATGCTTTATGGCGGATATTATTGACGGGTGTGAACCTTATAAAAATAAGGGACACATCGAGGAGACGTGTGTTATTTGTGACAGGTTAGGTATTGATCATGCATATGAGTTGGAGGAAGAAGAAAAAAAACTTGAAGTGTCTGCCATACATGAAGGAAGACCACCATGGACCCATCAGGTAGAGCCTCTACCTGAGCACATTGATTCTCAGTTAAAGCCATCACTTGAGATTCAACCAAAAGTATAATTGAAAGAGCTTCCCAAACACTTAAAATACGTATTTTTGGGAGACAATCACACCCTTCCAGTTATCATTGCATCCAATTTGGAAAGTGATCAAGAAGAAATGTTACTGAATATGTTAAAGGAGCATAAAGCAGCAATAGGATGGACAATTGCAGATCTCAAAGGTATCAGTCCATCTATTGTCATGCATAAAATCATCACTGATGCAGGTGCAAAACCTGTTAGAGACACTCAGAGAAGTCTTAATCCCAACATGCGTGAAGTAGTGAAGAAAGAATTTCTCAAGTGGTTGGAGGATCGTGTATCCAATTTCTGATAGCACATGGGTAAGCCCTACTCAAACTGTGCCTAAGAAATCAGGCATTCAGATTGTTAGAGGCGAGGATGGTGAACACATTGCCACTCGACCCGTCACTGGGTGGCGAGTGTGCATTGATTATAGAAAGTTAACGCAGCTACATCCAAAGATCATTGACCACTTCCGGTCATTATCTATTCGGATCACAGTGCCGTACGCTATTTGATGGAGAAGAAGGATGCTAAACCAAGATTGATCAGATGGATTTTATTGTTGCAAGAGTTTAACTTAGAAATTCAAGAAAAGAAGGGTAGTGAGAATGTGGTGGCTGATCATCTATTAAGGATTATCAACAATGACATAGATAACACCTTGGAAATTAATGAGACATTCCCGGATGAGTATTCATTTACAGTTTCTGAGTTACCTTGGTTTGCTGATATTGTTAATTATTATGTTGCAGGTGTTATTCCAGAACATTGGCAAAAATGGAAGCGACAAAAATTCTTGGCACAAGTCAAACAATATATCTGGGATGACCCAGATCTTTTTAAAGTTGGACCTGATCAAGTTATCAGGCGGTGTATTCCAGATTCTGAAATTAAAGACGTCTTGGGACATGTACATGCTTCTGTATGCGGGGGTCATTTTAGTGGCCAGAAAACAGGATATAAAGTTTTATGTGCAGGGTTATTTTGGCCAACTATATTTCGGGATGCATATGCATTCGCTAAGAATTGTGTAAATTGCCAAAAGATTGGTAGCATTTCAAAAAGGAATGAGATGCCCATGCAGCCAATTCTAGTTGTTGACATCTTTGATGTCTGGGGAATTGACTTCATGGGCCCATTCCCAAATTCTTTTGGTAATTCATATATTCTTGTGGCAGTCGACTATGTATCTAAATGGGTAGAAACGATTGCCACCAAAACAAATGACCATAGTGTTGTTTGTAAGTTTGTTCAAAGCAACATATTTTCTCGGTTTGGTGTTCCCCGTGTGATCATAAGTGATGGGGGATCTCATTTTAAAAACTTTAATTTTCGAAAACTCCTTAAACAATATGGGGTAGATCATCGGGTTGCAACACCGTACCATCCACAAACTAGTGGGCAAGTGGAAGTATCAAATAGGCAAATTAAAGAGATTTTACAAAAAACAGTACGTACCGACCGTAAGGATTGGTCCACAAAACTTAATAATGCATTATGGGCGTATCGTACTGCATACAAAACACCTATTAGTACTACACCTTATCGATTGGTGTATGGCAAGGGATGCCATTTACCAGTTGAATTGGTTCATCGTGATCTATGGGCGGTTAAAGAGGTTAATGTGGATTATGATGTTGCAGGTAAACAACGAAAATTAAGTCTTGTTGAATTGGAGGAGTTACGAAATGAAGCATATGCGACTGCTAGCTCATATAAGGCACGGACGAAGAGAGTTCACGATGCTAAATTGCAAAGAAAGACATTTGAGGTAGGTCAAAAAGTTTGGCTATTTAACTCACGTTTGAAATTTTTTCCAGATAAGCTTAAAAAGTAAGTGGACGGGACCGTATGTGATCAAGCGTATTGGGCACTATGGCGATATTGAGATTGAGGATCTGGATGATCACTTACGACAAGTTGTGAATGTTCATCGGTTAAAACCATACTTAGAAGACACAGATTTAAACCCGAAGTTAGAGGAAGCGGTGAATTTAGTAATAAGTCTACCGACTTGCGATCTACAAGTCTAAATATCTCGCGAAAGTCCAGCTGACGACTTGAAAAAGTTAGCGCTTACGGGAGGCAACCCGAGGTTTTGTTCGTATTTACTTTTCATTTTAAATTCCTTATTTCAATCATGTCTTGGTTTACCATGTTTTTCAGCCAAATTCGCGTTGCTTGACGCTTGCGATTGGTAAAGGCCCGGGTACGTTCAAACTATGGTTAAAGTTGAGGGCAACTTTAAGTTTCGCGAAGGGGTGGGAGGAGCATGTAAATCAAATCATAATCAAAACTTAAAAAAAAACAAAAAAAAAAAACAAAAGGCAGAACCACCTCCACCGTAGCCTACGGTACCTACCGTAGCCTACGGTGGACTTCAACTCGAAATTTCAGAAGGCCCCCTAGCGTAGGCTACGGTGGGCAGCGTAGCCTACGCCAGGGTCAACTCTGGTGGACGGGATTTGAACGAATTTTCAGCCACATCACCCCTTTATTCACCCCTTTTCACCCCCATAACCCCTCTCCCTTCTTCTTCAATCACCACAACCCCCATAACCAACATTTATCTCTACTTTCATCATCCATCCATCAAATCCAACAAATAAATAATGTTTTTCACTTAGTTTTTAGCAAGGAACGCATTGCGGGTGTTAGTGTTACAAGAATCTCTGTCGTTTTTGTGTAATCAAAACGGAGCATGACGAACCCTAATTTCCAAAATTAGGGGTTTTTGATTTTTAAGCAATTTTCTTGCAATCTAAGTGTTCCACAACGTATCAACAACAAAGGTAAGATCTTTTCACTTTCGCATATGATGACTCAGGTATGTTGCTAGAAAGTTGAATACTTGAATATACATTGCACTTAGATTGGGATGATTGTATGAAATTTATTGATAAATTGGTGCTAAATATTGTCTTGATATGCTAGAATATGACATAGATTGTTGACGGTTATACAAGTTAAGGATAGTGAACTTTGAATAACATTGTTGAATATGACAGTTTGACTTTTATAAGTCAAACCTGTAGAATTCTCATTGCTATTAATTGAGTTAACCAATCAAAAGAAATCAATAGCTACTATGCTAGAAATAAGTGTGGGGAGGGGGTTGTTGGTCATGAATGTTGCTTATTAGATGTTAAAAGTTCAATTGATAATGTTAATTTCACATGGTTTGTTGGTTGAATACGTTTGATGTGTGTAGATGGGACGAAAAGGAAAAGAATCGGCTGGACCATCTAGAGCCGAACCCGAAGCACAACGAAGGAGAGTGGAGGGTCAGGAAGATGATGATGGAGGAACCCGTATCGGAGATTATCCAAGGGCAAAGCCAGTGTGGAAGACAGGATCTCTGGAAAAGAAGGATAGGATGTTTCATAAGCAACTATTCGCAGACAAGATGCTTAATCAGAAAGACCCTCATAATGGATTCTTATATGAGAGGGTAGTTAATTTGAATGAATTCCGAGCTTTTGGTATCGTGCAAAAATTTGAGGCTATCGGCTGGGAAGCGGTTTTGAATTGCTATGACAGAGTGACTGACAGAAAGTATAGGAACCCCGTAATGGAATGGGTGGGTTCATTGAAGTATGAGGGTGGTCGATCACCACCAAAGACCATGAGGCTGGTCGGTGATGTTGGAGGTAGAGAAGTCATAATGTCTCATGACACACTAAAAGAAATTGCCAACTTCGATTCTATACCGGATAGGCGTGGAGGAAGCAAATACTTATACCCATCCTCGATGGAATTATTCGACAAGTGTCATTTACATCCTCAATGGAATCAAATGCTTTCTGAGTTGTTTTTACCCGACAATGATGGGAGGATGAGGCGAGACCAGATGAAAATGCAAGCAAGGTTGCTACTTTTGATTGTGCAACAAAACATCCTACCTCGTAGAAGTGATCGAGGGTATTTGAGGCATCCAGATGTGCAGATAGTGCATTCCCTCATGACGGGGTCACCAAGGATATCCTTCAAACATCTAGTGATGATGAACATCTAGTATTCACGCAACAAAGTGGATAAACAAATAATCCCATATTGCTGACTAATCACCGCGTTGCTTAAACGTCAAGGAGTCATCACACCAGAAACAGATTTCCATGAGGAGGACATCCGTGTTTTTAATCTATCAGGGTTGAGCACGTTTGGTTGGTCATATGTAAAAACAGCCCGTTATCACAAATTGAAAAACGCTGGAAAAAAATGGAGAGCATTAAGGTTAGATGCTGAACCGTTAGACGAGGGGGAAACGAATGAACCGGATAGTGGGGAAGAGGAAGTTAGTGATGAGGAGATGGAAGACGGTGGAGCAAGAGCACCTTACTTTGGCGGTATGCCTAACTACTATGATACTTATGGGGATTACCAAGGTATTGAAGAATTTGTTGTTCAACAAAGGCCGACAGACTTTGATTCGTGGACAAGTTACCAACAGGCCACCTACGATCAAAACACTCGCGGGTTTGAGCAGCTACATTGGGACAACATGTTAAACCACAACCTTCAGGAACACTGGAATCGCACCCACGCATGGAATCAAGAACGTGAAGTTAACTTAAGGTGGCAAGATGATCAAAGGAGGCGGATGCACAACGCTTGGCAAGCAGGTGAACCAGTGATTGAACATCCGGAGATTATAAGCTACACCACTCTTGCCCCTATATGATGGAACAGTGCACTACCCCGTCCCACCAGTGCATCACTCACCATGGCTCGACCCTATTCAAGATGAACAGCAACAACAAAGTCAAGGAAGCTCATCGGATGCCTTCAACTTTGGAACATTCTCAGACACAATGAGGAGCATCTTTGGCGATCCACAGAATCCTTACTATTAAGTACTCGCTGATCCATGATCAGGTCCACGTACTCCTCTTATCTGTTAATGTTTTCTGAATATTAAACTAGCGTTAATTGTTTTGGTAATTGGGTGGTCGGGAGGTGTGAGACAATTTATGTTAATGGGTAAAAGGTATGTTGGTGGTGTTATTAGTAGGATATGTTGGTTATGGTTATATTTTTTTCCGGGTCGGTTTGGGTTGGAAAAGTCATTTGGGTTAATTTCTTGGATAAACTGATGTGCAAAGCAAAGAAAACATCACACACTTAACATCAACACCATACATTAGGGACAATGTAACCCAAGTGTAGGGATGGGGTGAGGCAAGGCAAGAGTTGAAAGAGTTGAAAATTTTTGAATTTTTTTTTTTGTTTTTAAGCAATCCAATCGAACATGAAAACAACAAGCATACCAATTGATTATTTTCATGTTTGATGTAAGGGTCCTTAGTCATGGTTTAATTCTAAGATAGCAAAAATAATGATGTTAGCAAGGTTTTTAGAAAAACTTAAGAACTGCTTAGTTAGGGTTAACAGGCTATCGGTGTAATAAAAGCATGCGCACACCGGAAACCCTAATTCCTACTTGGTGAGATTTTGGAGCTTCTAGATTGTTAGTTCACATAAAAATTTATTTCAATTGTTGAGTGTAAGCCATATGATTCTTTGTTTTAGAACTTGTGTGATTTGATACATACCGAGACGGTGAATTTGATAAATACACATAGATGATAGAGGCAATCTAGGATTCCTTTTTCTTTTAATAGCATTTTTTGTGTTTCACCACTTTACCTAAAATTCCCCCTAGTAGCCACTTTCGAGCCTTAAACCGTTTATTTTGACAAACCCATATCAATAAAACCCAAATCAAATTTTACCCAATGTGACCAAGTTACCACTGTTGATAACATTCAGACTAGCTTCAGTATTTGATTTATGATAAAAGCAAAAAATAAAAAAATAATAATAAAAAAATAATAAAAAAAACTAGAAAAAAAAGAAAAAAAAAAAAGGAGAGAAAAGAATAATGCAGATTGTTGGTTATGGGGTAAATATGCACCCATGCGTTTGCTTTGTTCGAGTGATAGTTATGTCAATAGAAATGTTAACAGTTGGTATTGCCTTAAATTTATATTTTAGCCACTCACAGCCAATCATTCCTACCTTAACCTAAGCCCAAAACCCGTAAGTCCTTTTGATGTGTGTATTGTCAATTATTACCGTGGAAATTTGATTGTCACCCAAGCATATGATAACAAAGTTTCATATGTGGACCTTTTGAGTGATATATTGGTGCAATTTTCACCAATCCAAAAATAAACCGAGAGGAGTGACAAATAGTGAGGGGTGTGTTGCATGACAATAAAAGCCAGAAGCTTGTTAGGTTTAATTAGTCGGATTCTATTTTGAATTAAATGTAACATCCTTTACTTGCTAGCCAAATATGATTATTGCAATTCTGGAATGGGCATGACTTTGGACTATCGCTAAGGCGTGCAAGGGATTTTGGTTTATAATGTTGTTAAATGTTTTGAATTAGATTTGCTTGAGGGCAAGCAAAGCTTAAGTGTGGGGATGTGATATGTGTGCGTTGGAATGAGATTTTAAGTGTTTAAACGTCAAATATTACGTATGATTATTCGTTTATATGCATGTGATTGAGTTGAATAGGTTGACTATGAGTTGGAAGTGATTTTGTAGGAAAAACAAGGAATTTGGAAGCTTACATGATAAAATAAGTCATTGGAGGGGTCAAGAAACGAAGTTTCAAAGTGCAGCAGAAAGGCTTCCACCGTAGCCTACTGTAGCCACCGTAGGCTACGCTAGCTCAAGAAAAAAATCAGCAGAAAGGGTCCCAGCGTAGGCTACGCTGGATGGCGTAGGCTACGCCAGGACAATTTTTGAAAACCTATAAAATCGCATTTTTATTATGTTTCAGCCACCACTTGATTCCCATTCGACCTAAGACGAAAAAAGACGTATTTTGGAAGTTCGGGGATCGATTTTTCACCATTCCAACCCTTAAAAACAAGATTCAATCATCCTGAATGCAAATCAACAACGATTTTGAAGATCATTCGCGAACAATGAGCGGCTAATTTTCTCGTGATCAACTTCGGGTATTAGGTTTTGCGTGATTAGGTTTTTGTTTTTGTTTAACTTTGTTGGGATTAAACTTTAGAACCCGTTAAGTTCTTTTATGAGTTTAACTTGTGTTTTGATTATTTAAACAACGACGTTGGTAAACTTTTATTTGAATATCATTTAATCTTCCGGAAATTATATGATTGCAAGTTTTGGTTCTAATTGAATTGGTCTTGTGTATCAAGACCCATTAAGTCCTGATTATCGATATCACTTAATCATAGCACGTATAGAGTCCCTATTAAGGATTTTCCTTGAAGTTAAACTAAACAATTGCTGAAAACCAAACCTAGAACCGAAGTGGATTACTTTCTCTTATAATCGTTTTCTTAATCAAGTTTGATTCTTTCAAAGTTGTTTTCTTAGTTTATTTGTTAATTATTCCAAAAATCCAATTTTCACAGCCAATACGCAATAGTTAAGTAATTTGTTAATTTAATTAATTATTATTTTCTAAATCAAAGTACAATACACCGACCACTAATTCCACGAGGATCGACAACCCTACTTACCCTAACTAGTTTAAGGTGAATAGGAACACACATTTTAACATTTTATTTGATTGATACTTTAACATCGATCAATGTTTGACTTGCATATTAAAATCAGACATGTCAATAAAGTCAGTTAAATTTTTATCAGACATAATCATGTGTTGATTAGCTCCCGAATCAACAATCCAAACATAGCCCTCAACAATACTAGACACACTAGAGTATGAAAAACAATCAAACAAACCTGCCATGTTTGATTGCACCAGTTCCTCAGCAACTTTATCTCCAACTAACGATAACAACTTAGCAATTTGATCATTAGTAAATGAAAAATCAGAACTTGCATTGTTTGACCTTTTTATATTTAGATTGGTTTTTTGAAATTGTGACTATTATTCTTTGAAAAATTTTGTCGAGGCTGGGCTTTTTATAACCAGAAAGATATCCTACCAACTTATAGTAGGGATCAATAGTATGTTCAATCATGTTGTAGTGAGTACATTTTAAATTAGGATTAGGATCTCTCTTTGCCTCCTTTTTTTAAAATTTTTTAGAGCTAAAAGCAACAGTGGGAGATTTACTAAAGGAGGAAACTCCTTTATGTGACTCTTTTTACGCAAAATTACTGCAAATACAGTTTTAACTGTTGGTAAAAGATCTCTTATCAAAAGAGTGATCTAATTGATTGATAATTGACATTTAGACCCATTACAAATTGCATTAGTTTTATTTGGTATGCCATGGCTGAATATACACACATGATAGTTTTTTAGTTTCAAGTATCTCCAACAAACTCGTTAATATCGTATTACCTCTTGTAGACCATTTATGTTTCTATTTACGGAAAGTGTGTAAATTTGGAAAATATAAGCAACGGTTTTTCCGTTGCAAAAGATCCCACAACAAAAAATGCTAAAAGGTAAGGGAGGCAACCCAACCTAATTTCACATCCTCAAATATATCGATAGATTGCTGACAGACCTCAAAAAAAAATTCCCATAAAAAGGATGAAATTACATACATATTTCCCCCACAAAATGTGGAAATGTAATTTGTTTTAGCAAACATTTAAAGTTTAGTATTTATAAGTGGGCTTGAAGGATTTGTGGAAACTTTAGCATCTAAATATGATTAAAATACTCTCAACTCTCACTAAGAAAGGATATTTTGTTCTCATTTATACCACTTTGATTTTTCGACTTAGTTTGAACCCGTTATTAACGCTAACTTTTCTCATTAAACTATTTCTTTGTTTATGTGTTTTAGTTTTCTTATAAAAGAATTTACGTTTTAATTCACACAACCCATGCCGTTCAACCCAAAAGAAGTCAAAGAACCCATCATGTGTGGGGAATTGAATATGATCGTCTAAGTCAACTATCGTAACCCTTCATTTTGTCTAGAAGTACATCTAGACCTTTCTAAATGTTTATTAATTACTATTGTTATTTAGTAAAGGTGAGATACATGCCAAGTATCTAAAGTATTTAAATTAAATCAATTAGTAATCAACTGCTACCTTATGTTTACTTGAATCTTTTTAGAACAATCAAAAATGATAGAGACAACTCAAACTACTCTTACCCTCTAATAATCGACTGCCACCATGGCTATCTCCACAAATCCCCCATCTAGTACCACCGGAAACCCTCTACCCCAACCGTTAGACAGCGGTGTTGCCCAAGTACCCAGGCTCTTTACCAAAAGTGTCCCGAGTACCCTAATGAACACAATATAACAACTCAACATATTTTTGGGACATGCTATTACACTTCAAATGTGTAGAACTAGAATCATGTGAGGAAAAAACATGGCAAGACATAGATATTTAACAAGTTTGTTAATTCTTTTTATTAGCGAACACATACTCTTTATTTAACACTTACTCTACTTTTAATATCATCATGGGCGGCCCTGAGCGGGGGTGGGATGGGCGACCGCTCAGGACCCGATCTCCTCTGTGGCCCAAACTTTTTAATTTTTTTATATTATATGTGTATGTATATATTAAAAAATTATAAGCCATTAACAAACTAATTAACAATCTTAATAAAAAATTAATTATTTTAGCCTATTGACCCTTAGGGTTCATTATCATTATAACTAATTTAGTCCTTTAATATTTATTCAATCTAAACTTAACTCATTTTAAAAACACCAGCAGAGTCTCACGATTTAATTAAGTAATCAATTAAATTATTTTGCAACAATATTTTGTTAATCGGTATAACAATTATTATTGTATTATATTCTTTTTAAATACGGGCTATTCACTTAATATTACAGGGGTTTATTTTTTATACTTGCCCAGGTCCTAAAGTTTTTCTCAGTTTCTCAGGGCCGGCCCTGAATATCATCATACTTCCACCTTTCACTTTGTAGGATTTAAGCTCGTATCTTTTAATTGATCAACATCGAAGTACCCTATTTTACCAGCAAATCAATCCCCGCAACAACATTAACAAATTGTCTAATCTTCTTCACACATTGAAGTGTCTGAAAATTTCTTAGATTCCAGATTTTCTAATCTTCATGACTATAAACATGAACAATTTGTTATATATTCATCATCTTATGTTCACCATATACACTTACCGGTACTGATGAATAATGAATTCTTACTATGATGATCAAAAGGTTTGCAGAGGAGGGCCGGCGGAGGGAGAAGAAAGTGGTGGTGGTGGTCGCTGAGACCCACCGTATACGGCGTCAATACAGTAACCACCACGTTTAAGTGATCAGAAAAATAGATGAATAATAATATATAAGTAGTGGAGTTGTTGGTTTGCATGTGGAGTTATAAGCAGCCGTACCTATTATGCCGTACTTCCCGGTACTTTCCTTCTTTATTTATTTCTTTTGTCCTCTTCTTATGATCTTTAGTCAACGCATGCATTAACAATGATATTAAATTCATTATAATATATTATCTCTTTAAATCATACTTTATTTTCACTTTATTATACATCAAAAGTTAACATCTTTATCTTTGATTAACTTATATTATTATTATTGAGTTAATTATACAAGGAATGCATGTGGTAGGTTTGTATAATAATCGTTTAGGTTCCAACTTTCTAAAAAATACATTTCTAGCATTTATTTTTCACTCTTGAATACATTTGTAGTATTTATTTTTCACTCATGAATAACATTTACGTTCACGATTTTTGTGGCCTAAAGTGAGTTTAAGTTTTTAGAAATATAAGATCGGGTAAAATTTAAATGAGAAAAAATTGATGTTAAAAATTTAAATAACGTGCCTGTGGTGAAGTGTCATACAATTTGAACTTAATTATTGTCGCCAAGAATCATAGTGCATCATTTAACAGCAAGCAAGCTCGATATATGTAATAACATGTACAGAAAAAGAACCCCAAATTGTTGTCACGTTCGGACATTTTAATTTTTGAACACTTGTGTAGGAATCACTGAGTACCTACACATAAAAAATTGAAGTAACTATTCGTTGTAAGAGAAATGATATAAATCTTGTAATGTATTGTGTATTATTGGCGACCATGTATATGAGTCGATCAAGATAGTACGTAATGGCAGAGAACTAATCAAACCATATCTCCTAGTTTTGGTATGGATTATTGCAATAAACCCAACTAATATACTCTAATACTCCCTTACAGTAAGAGCAAAAGAAAATCGAAAGCTAAGACTTAAACCAAAATAAGTAATATGCTGGCATAAAAAGAATGCAATCTCAAAAATTAGGAACAACTCATAGAAACATAAAGGGGCAAGAGAACTCTGTTACGGCAAGGGGCGGAGCAACAAATCTAAGGCAATAGTAGTGATGGCGAAAGGGATACCACTGGAGCTACAACTACTACGACAAGAACTATGTAGGTGATGAGATGCAGGAGCAAGAGAAAATTTAATAAAAACTTAAAAATTAATTTATATATGTGTACAAGGGTCCATAGGGTAGGACGAGAGGGATAAAAAGAGAAAATAAGTTATCACACACGAGGTGATAATGAAAAAGTTAATAATACAAAGTGATGTTTTTGTAAGAAATATACAAAATAAAAATAAAATTATTACGTAAAAAGGATTTACACTTGCGTGATAAGTATCATGCAGTGATGAAATTATTATGCAAGAAGGAAGGAATTAGATGTGAATTATCACGAAAGAACTTCACACTCTTTGCACGAAAACACAGTTTTATAGTAACATTTCCTTATGTTTGTATCGTGAGTATAAGAGTGAATTTTACAATGGAAACCTAGTAAAATCATATATCTTAATTATGGTATAAACTACTGAAATAAACCTTAGCTATTTTCTCTAATATTTAATAGTCGATGCTATGGATGTAACCTTTTTACATTTTGATCAAACCCATTATATGTTCTTACCACATGTATTAACTCCTTTAATATACAATGTAATTTGTTTTAAGTTAATAATGCTACTTAAAAGGCTAGATCCAAGTTTCAACTATTTTAACATTAATTTTATATTTTTAGGATAAATAGATCATAAACATGTATCTAATAGGATTTAAACACTTATATTCTTAATTATGGAACCACTTGTCATTAGAGTGTTCCTTTGAAACAATTTTAACTAATTAATTTTTTTTTATTTTAGCTAAACAAAAAAATTAACAGGAATGAAAACATTAAATTCTTCATTTATAAAATAAAAGGTAATAATATTTATTCATCTTTCGTTTAATATCTACTCAAGTAATAAAAAGTAATTAATTACATTCCAATAGTAACAAAAGCAGGAATACTATTGTAACATTGTTAGACTTATTAAAGATCTCAATGTCATTGTTTGGGTGACAATTTTTTTTATTAGTTAAAATTTGGTTTCTATGTTTATTAGTTACCAGTCTAATAGATTAATCACTAGAAGGGTATAAAAGTAAATATAATCATTTTAAATGGCTAAAGTGTATGATGAAAATGATGTGACACCAAATTTGATGTTAAACTAGTCCGTACCTAAAATCAAACCAAATTTGGCATCTTATATGGATATGCATTTTTTAAGAAAAATTACCAATATGGCCATTTTTTCAAGGCTTTTTTCAAAGATAATCGTTGATTAAAACATTTTTAAATATAGTCATCTTATCGTCCACGTTGCATTTTAGAAAAACCCATTTTTTATACCGGAGATATGCCGGCGATAGACAATTTTTTTATTATTTATTGCCGGAGATACACCACTTGTTTTGTATCGCACAAATTTTTTTATAAAAAAAAAATATATGAATTTTCTGAATTTTTTTAAAAACAATTCATTAAGCAAATACTAATTTTTTTAAATCATAAAAAAACTCATTTTTATAATGAAAATATAGCTATAAATATTATAAATTCCTTACCCCATTCACTCATATATCATTTATGATCCAATATCATTCTTCATTTTGCACTCATACATCATGGATATATAACAATATCATTATTGACCGTATACTAAACCATCAAGTTGGATTATGAAAAACTGGAGGCGTTCGAAGAATTAGTCTAAATCTTTTAAAGTGCGGATAAATAACTTACCGAGGATTTTTATTTAAATTAATATACTTGTAATAATTTTTTTATATATTTTTTTTTATAATTGTACTAATTTTTTTAAAAAAATGTAATATTTTAATAATTGAGTGATACATGAGAGATGGTGTATCTCTAGCCGGAGATACACAAATTTTATATTATATTTCTTCTGGGTGATACACGAGAGGCGATGTATCTCCGGTTGGCGATATGTAATTATTTTTTTTTTTAAATTTTGAGTGATACCACATGTATTGTATCGTTGGAGCTATAAAGCTGGCGATATCACATGTATTGGTAACGCTAGCTAGAAATATTTGAACATTTGTCATAATCTGAATCGTTAAATTATTTTGGATTTTTTCAAAGTCAATGGCTATTATTGTAAGTTTGATTGGTCAAATGGCTAATTTGAAAACTTTTCCCATTTTTTAGATGTCAAATTTGATATTTTATTTGAAAATGCACTTTTAAGGTTTATAATTAATGAGTAAGTATAAATAGAACCGCCAACTAAAACTACACATTAACCGATAAAACGAAACCAAGATAAACCAAAAACTAGCCGAACCAAAATCCGTATTAAAAAAAATAGTTAACCGAAAATCAATTATGGTTTCGGTTTTGCACCATTGGCCGGTTAGCCGAATTAGCCAAAACCGACCAAACCATTTTTATTGATCATGTCTATCCAACCTATTTTTATGCATATCTAGCTTTTGTATCTTCATTTCTTTTCTACCATTGATAGTCATTTGGTTGATTTTGTTGTTAACCTTCTAAATTAGATAACAGTTTGGTAATAATTCGATTGAATTTTGTTTAGCTCTTGTTAACGTTCTAAATCAGTAGAGGCATAATGTGGCAGCATAAAATATACTTTTTTCAGACTCAATGGGTAGTTTGTATAATATGGAAGACAAATTCGATACATTTGTTATAAATGCAATTTTTTATATTTATATTATATATGAAATTTATAGAATGTTTTTAAATTTTCATCTACATTTTCTACTATGATCTATAACTATAAGTTGATTTTCTTAAATTTATCATGTCAAATAGACTTTATTTTGCTTAATGTAGATAATTACAAGTCATTCTAGAAAAGATAATTACAGGATCTATCAATACAAACCAAATTATAGAATAAAATAAAAATAAAAACTACAAGAACGATATATATACTGATGCTGTTGTTTTAGTTTTGATACATAATAATTTATTTTCTTCCGCCATTTCTCACTAGCATTGTGTACAAATAGTTACACAAGTGTTATTTTTCTTTAACTTAAAGTTAAAGGAAACTAAAGTGACATGTAAATTGCCATTTAATGAAATTGTGATAATTAATGAGTTCGATCAAGTCATGAAAAACAAACTATTATAAAAAATGTTAGATAAGAATATATACATTAGAACGTGAAACGCTATACTTGACCTTTACAAAAATAAAGACAAAATCAAGCACCCTAAACCTAAAATTAAATTAATTATAGTAGACGCACCAATGAAATCATAGGGTCGGTATTCACATTGTAATAAGATGGTTCCCATATATGCTCACGAGGTCGTGCTGTCAAGTTGCATAGATATGGATTACCATTGACCTTGAAACGCATGATGAAGATGGTGATAAGGAGACGGGTGGATGCCATTAAATGGTCAACGTCCCACCCACTAGTGGTCGACTTCCATTTAAAAGAAAATTTATTGTCGAAAAAATATAAAAGTTACTATAAAAACAAATATTTCTATCTTTTTTATAAAAGGATAGTGTTTTAGGAAATTATATAAACACTACTAGGGATGATATGCATCCTAACAAACCAATATACTTATGATTTTTTAAGGAGAAAAACCCTAGTCTCAATTTTTGTATATTAAAGTCTCTCAACATATGATAAAACATAAATAGTCACTAAATTAATTTTATATACTAAAGTATATAAACTTATGTAAAAGGCATGTAATTTTAAGCATTTTAAATGATAACGTTTTTATTACTTTTGATGAAGTGACATTCAATATAGTTGTAAAATAAAATTTGTACTATCTTAGAGCATTCACATTCCTTTTCTTTATTCTAGCTATATCTATATATATGGTTTTAAAGCAATTTCACACTACATTCCTTTCTCAAAAATAAGATTTAATTATATGGACTAACTTTTCATTTCTTATATTTAGCAATTACTATTCATTACTTATATTTATTTCAGATATTTTAATTTTTTGAGTAGTGGAAAGATAAAAATAATATATATATATATATATATATATATATATATATATATATATATATATATATATATATATATATATATATATATATATATATATACACACAAAGGATTTATTGTAGAGTAAAATATAAGAAATGAGATGTAAGAGATTTTAACAACATGAACAAATATCATAAACATCCATTATTTTTTAGCTAAATTATAAGATTGTAATAAAAATTAGAATGTGAATGCTTTTATTTAAACAAATTAAGAGTTAACAATATATTATTTTGAAAAAGATTAAACTAAATTATTTTAGACGAATTTAGGATTCTAGTACTCAAAGTTTAGTTTGTTGACTTTTTGATGTATAATACAAATTTAGAACTTTAATATATTAGAACTAAATTGAGAGACTTTTTCGTTTGTGTATATATATATATATATATGTTAGTTTTTATGTTACTAACATTTTGTAAATAATAGTAATAATAATAATAATAACAACGATAATAATAATAACGATAATAATAACAACGATAATAATAACAACGATAATAATAACAACCATAATAATAACAATGATAATCATAATAATGATAATGATAATAATAATAATGATAATAATAATGATACTAATAATAATAATAGTAATAATAATAGTAATAATAATAATAGTAATAATAATAGTAATAATAGTAATAATAATAATAATAATAGTAATAATAAAAGCAGCAGCAGCGACGCCGACGACGATAATAATAAAAGGTATATTTATGATAAAAATGATATTCAATCTAAAAATGCTAAAAATAATTTTGTGCAAATAATTTTGTGCTTCACGTAATTTTATTATCTTTAAAGGTAAGAGTATTTTGGATATTGTGTTAAATATGTCAGTTTATTGTATCAAATATGTTATGTCATTGTGTTAACTATGATTCATTATTTGTTATATGTGTCTATCATTGCGTTTTATGTTTATATCATTTTATTTTTTTTATCATTGCGTCTTATATATTCTATAAATATATATTGTTATTTATAATTATAGTTTACGACTAAAAATACATAATAATATTATTTCACTAATATATTTTTCAAACCTTATCATTTCATAAACATAAAATAATATTTAGAAAAAACAATAACAATCAGAAAAAGACAATGCATGATTTTTTATTGTATTTACATTTTATTTCATTAAGAATTTTTTCCTATAATTTAATTTCAACTACTAATTTGGAAGATTCATTGTTAAAATTAATTTTTTATACTTTTTAGATTATAAATATTTATTTATTGCTTAAATTGAATATAAGTTTTAAGAGAATTTACCCTTTTTTCACTATAATCATAACATTCTAATTTGTTTTCAAATTATATTATTAGCTTTTTTTAAAAGCAAGTTATATTATTAGATAAACAACCTTATATAAAAATAATAGAAATAAAAAGTTATTTTAATGCGACTCTTAATTATTATGCACGTCAATCTCTTGTTATTCAATCTTCATCTGTTTTGGTTTCTTTCACATATGATAATCCTTGATGAAATCATGGATCATAATTTCTTTTATCCGAAAATGTTTCCATCAGTGTTTTAGAATTTTGTTTGTTTTGCTTTCATAATGTTTAAGATATTGTAGATATATCTTAGCTAAAAAACACATTTTTCTAAAACTATGCACGTGGATCAAATGTTAACCATTTTTATTACAATAATTAATTAACCTAACTAGTGGTACACAGCAGGTCACGTTATCACCATAAATTAAAGTTACAGTAGTAAAACTAGTAGTGCATAACAAATGTTTAAAAAAGTTTTAAAAAATATAACAAGATTATACTTGAATTGAAGATATTAAAACGGTCTTTTTAATGGTGTAAATTTTATAAAAAAAATAACATCATACAAAAAAGTTAAAGTTTAAAAAACAATGTGAAGTTTTTATAAAAATGGAGCTAAATTTTGAAAGTGGGGGGGAAATCGTTACATCGGTTGTGTAAGAGCATTCACAGTAGGTTTCCTATATTTATGTGAGTGTATTTTTTTTGATTTTAGGAAATGATTTTAAGTGGTTGTGAGTGAAGAGAGATAAAATATTATTATTAATCTGTATATTTGGGGAATCACTGTTGAATCCATATAAATTTTTTAATATTTTTAAAAGTTGGTACGTGTCACACCCTCAATTTACACAAACAGAGTTTTACCGTTAGGCGCGTGACATACCAGGATCTCAGCCTTTAGTTACACCAAACGACACAATAATTACAAAGCGTAATTGTGCAATATTATTAGAAAATCCTAAAAACATAATGAATTCATGAAAACATTTGCGGAAGTGTAATAATTCATAATTCAAATGGCGCAAAACACACGCAACTCAAATAAATGTAATTTGCAAAACGTTGTTTAATCAATTAACCCAATAAATGGTGAATGCAATAATGAGATACTCCTAGCCGTGCACACCTTAAAAACCAGAAAGAAACATGCTAAAGTGTCAACACAGGGTTTGTGAGTTCACAGGTTTTGATAAACAGTAACATAATCGAAAGCAGATCCAGTAAACAAAGTAATATCAGTAGATAGCTAGTCTACATAACAAGTTACATAGTGCTAAAATATCAGTAAACAAAGCTGATAATGTAAATGAATGCCTCGGTTGTGGCTACCAGACCACAACAATAGAAATTAGGTCAATTAAATACCCGTTTCACGTGCAGTCGTGCTAGCGCGACTAGCCTGGGTGGGGTTTGTCAAACCCAATAGATCTACTCAGAATTACCTCGCTAAAATACATAAATTGACGATTCAAAAGTGGGGATTTAAATTAGTACAACACTAGTAAGCATGTGATAATACAATAATACTGATCAAATGAAGAACATTTTGAAAAGAACATGTTTCTCTTCCCTAAAAGAGATTATAAGAAAGTGGGGCCGTAAACTCACCTCGAATGCACAGCAACAAGTAAATATAAGCGTGAAAGATTGGTTTCCGATTAACCTGGATTTCATTTAACGTCTCATTAATATAAAATTCAACACTTGAATTATACGGTTTCGCGTTCGTGGCCCGGTCACGCACGCAATATGGTAAGACACTATGCATACACATATCGTGTGTGTGTATATATATATATATATATATGTATGTATGTATGTATGTATGTATGTATGTATGTATGTATGTATGTATGTATGTATGTATGTATGTATGTATGTATGTATGTATGTATGTATGTATGTATGTATGTATGTATGTATGTATGTATGTATGTATGTATGTATGTATGTATGTATGTATGTATGTATGTATGTATGTATGTATGTATGTATGTATGTATGTATGTATGTATGTATGTATGTATGTATGTATGTATTAGATTCATCACATATGCATGCCACAATTATGTATATTTTACATAATGCCACCCATCCACACTTCTTACACATGCACATTCATACAATGCACATAAACATATACCATGACCCATTTATCACACACCCATGCAACAAATATGACACACACACCAAACGCACTCCAAGCAATCACCCAAAACCATACCAAGATAAGTACCCATGCACATGTTTGCACATCCTTAATTTGAGACCCACCATCCCCCATCAACAACCAAAAGCTTACTGCTCGACACACACACACACATCTCATGCGAAGAACCCACACCAACCGAACCAAACCGAACTCAAACAATCCCTAAACGGTTCTCACAAGCAACATAAGCCATACAATTGTATCCAAAAGTCTCCTGCCTACCCTATACGCCCAACCGTACCCGGTTGTACACACCCACGCTTACGGTGAACACACAACACACACACACATACAACATCGCAAAACACACACACACAAAGCAGCACACATACACACACACTACACACCCACGGCAGCAAACCACACACACACACCCACAACCATACCCAACAACCTGCGATATACCAATATGAACATTAACCGCACATGCAAACACAACCATGATCTAGATTGGACATAAAAAGCACATACTATTACATATACGTACATGATCACAGCCATGAACGCATACACTTTCAGCAACACCCAAACAGCCGCAAAACCCACACCCGAGACAAACACAAACATCAAACGAAACCAAAATTGAAATCCATAATCGCGAAATAGCAACCGAAACGAACCCGCAACAAACCGCAACGAATAAAGAAAAAGATTATACCGAACCGCTTACGATTAAACGATGGAACTTGAAAGCACAAAGTCTTGGTGGTGGAAACCATCGCCGGGAAAAGGAGGGCTATCGCAGGGTCGCCAAGGATGCCTGGTTGCGTACGACAGTTGGTGCTGACGGCAGGAAGCTTCACGGTTGAAATTAGGGTTACAGAGATGAAGGTGATCGATGTGAATGGAACCGTGAGTGGGGTTTGGGTTATTTAATAAGATTAAGTTTTGAAATTTGACGACATTAGTCCCTCCTCTAAGGTTAATGATCCATAATAATTGATTATTTGTTAGTTATTTGAGTTAAGTTAGTTAAGCTTAAACTAACTCCAAAGGTTTATTATTTTCAGTCATCGTTATAAGATTTAATTAATGTAATAGAAAATGATCGAATAACGAAACGTTAGGTTAACGATGAATAACCTGAAAACTTGAGTTGTCACATCATCCAGTTGTTGAAAGAATTTTCGTCCCGAAAATTAGAACATCAGGTTTGCGAAGAACACAAGATTCAGTTCAGCAATCTATTGTAACGTACAAAGAATATTTTCAGAGGGTTTAGAAACTTCCCAAAATAAAGAAATATATGGTTTCTTGGGAGTTGTGACATCATCCATTTGTTTAAGGGAATTTCGTCTCGAAATTTAAGAAGAAGATATCGTAAGAGAGATACCTTAGGAAGTGGATGCCTGATCTTTGAATAGTTGTGGGTACTTCTTTTTCATTTAATCTTCGCGCTCCCAGGTAAACTCTGGTCCACGGTTAGAATTCTATCTAATGCGTACAATAGGAATTTTGTTATGCTTTAAGGTCTTGAGTTCTTGATCCATAATCTCGACTGGTTCCTTAATGAAACGAAGCTGTTCATCAATCTCCAGTTCCTTTAATGGAATGACAAGTGATTCGTCGGCTAGACATTTCTTCAGGTTGGAAACATGGAACACATTATGAACACCATCGAGTTCCTTAGGTAAGTCTAGCTGATAAGCTACCGGACCGGCCTATCCTTTTAACAATCTCAAACGGTCCAACGTATCTAGGGTTTAGTTTCCCACGCTTCCCAAAGCGTATCACACCTTTCCAAGGTGAAACTTTCAACAAAACCTTGTCACCGACTTGAAATTCCAAAGGTTTTCTCCTTTGATCTATGTAACTTTTCTGATGATCTCGAGCTGCAGCCATACGGTTACGAAGCTGAACAATCTTCTCAATGGTTTTATGAACAAGCTCATGACTAGTTAACTGACTATCACCAACTTCTGTCCAATAAAGGGGTGATCTACACTTTCTACCATAAAGTGCCTCAAATGGTGCAGCCTTAATGCTCGTGTGATAACTGTTGTTGTAGGAAAATTCAACCAAAGGCAAATGAGTTTCCCAACTGTTCCCAAAGTCTATAACGCACGCCCTAAGCATATCTTCTAGGGTCTGAATCGTGCGTTCTGTCTGCCCATCTATCTGTGGATGATAAGCCATGCTCATATCCAAACGAGTGCCTAGTGATTTTTGCAGTGACTGCCAGAAGTACGAAGTGAATCGCACGTCATGATCAGAGATAATGGCTAATGGCATGCCATGTCGTGACACAATTTCCTTCAAATAAATCTGTGCCAGCTTATCCATCTTGTAGTTCTCACGAATGGCCAAGAAATGTGCTGATTTTGTCAAACGATCCACTATCACCCAAATGGTATCGTTTCCAGCTTGTGAACGAGGTAGCTTAGTGACAAAATCCATAGATATGTTCTCCCACTTCCACCTTGGGATCTCCGGTTTTTGAAGCAAACCCGATGGTTTCTGATATTCCACATTGACTTTGGAACAGGTCAAACACTTTGACACATAAGTGGCAATTTCAGCTTTCATGTTAGGCCACCAATGAATGAACTTCAAATCTTGGTACATTTGTCAAACCGAGGATGTACCTGTAACAACCGAATTATAGGTTCTACTTTAAATTTTAATTTAATCTAGCATAATCTTATTTTTATTAATATTATTTTCTTTCTTCCATATTAATTGTTTACATGCTTAATTGCCTTAGAAGATCCCTCTATGATTAGCTTTAGTCAAGAAATCATTAAGTGATTTTAGAAAAATATTAAATCTATGCTAAAAATTAGAACTTTAAAATAAAACAAGAAATATGTGTGTATACATACACAGTTTCGGCACACATGCATGCATATGTATTATTACACTTAAAAACTTATAAAACTAAAATTTACCAACAAAAACACAACACAACAAATTACACTACACAATAAATTAAAAAAAAATAAATAAAAGAAAACTCTCTCCTCCCTCCTCTCATTTGGCCACCCCCATCCTCCAACCCTCACTCTCCCTTAAACCATTCAAACCCACACTAACACTCCACTCCCCTTCTTCCCAACAATTGCAAATTCAATCCATCTCCATTTCTCTCTCCCTATCACGAAAGTTCAGCCAAGAAATCTCCTAAAATTCTGCATTTCTTCATCTTTCCAGCCACAATCTTCGAAGGCTAGCATCATTCCAACATCAACCGAGTGCAAAACAAGCTAGAAAGTGAGTTCTAGTGAGTTTTTACTCGAGGTTCTTGCAAGAACAAGGTGTTCCAGCTCAAATTTGTGAACCAAAAGCTCTCACACTCTCCAAATCATTCCAAAGGCATAAAAACATCTAGAGTGTAAGCATCAATGAACCCGAATAAAGCTATTTCTTGAGTTTTTCCCCTCTTTTCTACCATAAATCTCACTCTTTTTGTTCGAAACAGAAACTTGCAGCCACACCAATGTTTTTGTGGAACTCAACACTTCACACAAGGTATATTTTAAAAAGTGTACTTGGACCAAGGGTTGGTGCACCCTCTTCCCAGGTAAACCCTCTTTTTCATGTGTTTTAGCACCAAAAAGCCACCTGTTTTGAAACGCCCCTCAACCTATGTTAGCATCTGATCAAAAAAAGTTTATGAACATCATAATAACCTGGGTTAAAATTTACAAAAAGGTTTGGTGATGTTTATGCTCAAACTATGACGATTACACATGTGTAAATGAAGTATTACACACTTAAATGCAACAATGATGCTATGAATGCAAAAATCCATGAGCTAATGTTTTGTTCCAGTATTTTGGTGATATTAAACATATAAAATTCATGGTAGTTTTTGAATAGGTAAAAAGGTGTGGTATTATTGACTAAATGGGTGAAATTAAAGACCCGAAAGGTGGTAAAATTCTCAAAAAATGGTCAAAACTTAAAAAGTTAAAAGTTTAAAACGTTCCAGGCCCTACTGGATTTATTTAACAAAAATAAGCCTAAACCGGAAGAATTTTCAGATAAAATTAAAAAAAAAATAGGATAACAAGCCTAAAACCAACAGGTTCATGTTATTTCAGTAATTTAGAACCCCCAAGATGAGATTTTTTTGGAAAGGATGGAAGAAAATGGATTTGATCTTTTGGTTCCGAGTAAATGAATTTTTCAACAAGTTTATTGTGAAAACGAGACGTTAGATCCTTATGACCCAAAAACTCATTTTAAACAGATTATGAAACCTATTAGAAGTACTTAGGAGGTAATATTTGAGTTTTGGTTGGTTGATATCAAAGACCTAAAACTAGATGCTAAAATTTATCGGTTTACCGTAACCGGTAACTTAAAAATTTGTGTTTTAATCCCACAAAATAAATTCGGAAATATTAGAGTTTCAAAAGGCCTAAATGTGATATACAAACCCCTAGAAACTAATGAGGGCCATTTTGGGTCCAGAAAATGAAAGAAAGCAAACTTTTGGGTCAAAATTGTAAATTTTGAAACTTGAGGGATCAAAGTGTAGATTTAATAAATATCACTGAATTTAAATCATTTTATGACCAGAAGCTTTTACTCAACTTAATGTTATATTAACAAGTTAGTAAGAATCATAAAATTATTAGCCATGTGTTAAAAACCTGACTTTCCTAAAATGGAAACTTTTGACGCAAAACTCATAAGAAAGGAGACCAAATGAACTTGAAACCATAACACACTTAGTTGTATTTTCAATTAGTCTAGAAACATGTAACTTACTACCTGTAATCCTGATAATAGGGCGCTAGGACTCGGACTTATCAGTACTTGAAGGACTATTAACCGATTCTAAGGTGAGTTTAGTGTTCCCCTTTTTACTACTGTTTTGGGATGAAACATGCTGTGTTTGAAGTGAAATTATTTACATGCTATAGTATGAGGCTTATATGTTATGGTGATTATCAGAACATGCTCTTATATTGTATCATAATCATTAATTCTTGGTGAACCGCCCATATCTAGAAAAGTTTATGATTGTGTTTATTGATGATATTTTGACCTACTCCTGTAGCCAGGTAGAGCATGAGAAGCATCTTAGACTGATTCTTGAACTACTTAAGAACGAGAAATTGTACGCAAAATTCTCTAAATGCGAATTCTGGATGCGCAAAATCCAGTTTCCAGGGCATGTAGTGAATAAAGAAGGGATCCAAGTAGATCCATCAAAAATAGAGGCCATCAAGAACTGGAAAATTCCTAAAACTCCTACCGAGATAAGACAATTTCTTGGTTTGGCTGGATACTACAGGTGGTTTATCAAAGACTTTTCACAAATCATACAGCCGCTAACCGCCTTGACTAAGAAGAATACAACTTTTGTATGGGGAAAAGAACATAACGAAGTGTTTGAAATGCTCAAGGAGAAACTGTGCAGCGCACCAGTCCTTGCCCTATCGGAAGGAGTTGAGGGTTTCGTAGTCTATTGTGACGCCTAGGGACTAGGATGTGTGTTAATGCAATGAGACAAGGTAATTGCTTACACGTCAAGACTGTTGAACGAGCATGAAAGAAATTACACGACTCACGATCTGGAGTTGGGTGCCGTGGTGTTTGCACTTAAGATATGGAAGCACTATCTTTATGGTACCAAGTGTATTATCTATACCGATCATAGAAGCTTGCAACACATTCTTGATCAGAAAATGTTAAACATGCGCCAGAGAAGATGGGTAGAATTGTTGAGTGATTACGAATACGAGATCCGATACCATCCTGGCAAAGCAAATGTGGTGGCAGATGCCTTGAGTAGAAAAGAAAAGGAAAAACCCCTTCGCGTTCGTGCCTTGAGAATAAGAGTGTATACTATCCTTATCGCTAGATTAAAGGAAACACAAAGGGAAGCCATGAAGGATCATAAACTAGCTGAGGAGATGTTAACGGGAATGGAAAAACGTTTAGAAGTGAGTAATGACGGGTTGTATAAGTATGAAGGAAGAATTTGGGTACCAAAATACGATAGAATTAGAGAGATAGTCCTAGATGAAGCCCACAAATCCAGATACTCGGTACACCCAGGAAGCGAAAAGATATATCAAGACTTAAAAGGAACTTTTTTGGTGGCCCGAATTTAAGAAATCAATCGCCACCTATGTGGGGAAATGTCTGACGTGTGCGATGGTAAAAGACGAAAATCAATAACTGTTTGGAACTTTACAACAGCCCAAAATCCTAGAGTGTAAATGGGATAACATCACGATGGATTTTGTTAAAAAGTTACCAAGAACTTTTCCAGGGCATGATGCTATTTGGGTAATAGTGGATAGGCTTACCAAATCAGCTCACTTCTTACCAATTCAAGAAGACTACAACTTATCGAAGCTAGCTCAGCTATACATCGACGAAATAGTGACCAGGCATGCAGTACCGCTGTCGATTATCTCAGACCGTGATAGTCGCTTCACTTTGCAATTTTAGAGATCTCTCCAACAGGCGTTGGGGACCCGTCTCGACTTAAGCACTGCATACCACCCTTAAACCGACGGGCAAAGTGAAAGAACCATTTAGACTTTGGAGGACATGTTAAGAGCTTGCGTAATTAACTTCGGTGGAAGCTGGGATAACCATCTTCCTCTAGTGGAGTTCTCCTACAATAATAGTTACCACGCAAGTATAAAAGCAGCTCCGTATGAAGCCCTATATGGTAGAAAATGTCGATCACCGTTAAGCTAGAATGAGATTGGTGATAGCCAAGTAATGGGACCTGATATCATGATGGAACCACGGACAAGGTATTTAAGATTAAGGAATGATTGAGAGCAGCTATAGATCGTCAAAAGAAATACGCAGACAGAAGACGAAAGCCCCTGGAATTTCAAGTGGGTGATAGAGTGATGTTAAAGGTCGCACCATGGAAGGGCGCAGTCAGATTTGGCAAGAAAGGCAAACTAAGCCCAAGATACATTGGACCGTTTGAAATTCTGTCAAGAGTTGGCCCGGTAGCATATCAATTAGGGCTACCTCAAGAGTTGAGCTACATACATGACACTTTTCATGTGTCTAACTTGAAGAAGTGTCTCGCAGACAAAGCCTTAGAATTACCATTGAAGGAGGCCAGAATTAATAACAAGTTGAACTTCGTGGAAGAGCCCATAGAGATTACTGACCGATTGGTCAAGAAACTTAGGCAAAATCGTATACCCAGGGTTAAAGTAAGATGGAACTCTAGGCGAGGACCCGAGTTCACATAGGAACGAGAAGATGAGATGAGAAAGGAGTATCCGTACCTCTTTAAACCTACCCGTTCAGAATCTAATCGAAGCTAAAATTTTGGGATGAAATTTCCCAAACGGTGGGAGAATGTAACAACCGAATTCTAGGTTATACTTTAAACTTTAATTTAATCTAGCATTATCTCATTTTTATTAATATTATTTTCTTTCTTTCATATTAATTGTTTACATGCTTAATTGTCTTAGAAGATCCTTCTATGATTAGCTTTAGACTAGAAATTATTAAGTGATTTTAGAAAAATATTAAATCTATGCTAAAAATTTGAACTTTAAAATAAAACAAATAATATGTGCGTATACATACACATTTTCGGCACACATGCATGCATATGTATTATTACACTTAAAAACTTATAAAGCTAAAATTTACCAACAACTACACTACACAACAAATTACACTACACAATAAATAACTAAATAAATAAATAAAAGAAAACTCTCTCCTCCTCCTCTCATTCGGCCACCCCCATCCTCCATCCCTCACTCTCCCTTGAACCATTCAAACCCACACTAACACTCCACTCCCCCTCTTCCCAACACATGCAAATTCATCCATCTCCATTTATCTCTCCCTCTCACAAAAATTCAGCCAAGAGCACTCCCAAAATTCTGCATTTCTTCATCTTTCCAGCCACAATCTTCAAAGGCTAGCATCAATCCAACATCAACCGAGTGCAAAACAAGCTAGAAAGTGAGTTCTAGTGAGTTTTTACGCGAGGTTCTTGCAAGAACAAGGTGTTCCAATAAAGTTAGTGAACCAACAGCTCTCACACTCTCCAAATTGTTCCAAAAGCACAAAACATCTAGAGTGTAAGCATCAATGAACCCGAACAAAGCTATTTCTTGAGTTTTCCCCCTCTTTTCTATCATAAATCTCACTCTTCTTGTTCGAAACAGAAACTTGCGGCCACACCACTGTTTTTGTAGAACTCAAGACTTCACACAAGGTATATTTTAAAGAGTGTACATGGACCAAGGGTTGGTGCACCCAATTTTCACCCCGAAAACCCTCTTTTTCATGTGCTTTAGCACCAAAAACCCACCTGTTTTGAAAAGCCCCTAAACCCATGTTAGAATCTGCTAAAAACAGTTTATGAACATCATAATAACCTGGTTTAAAAGTTACAAAAATTTTTGGTGACGTTTATGCTCAAACTATGACGATTACACATGTGTAAATGAAGTATTACACCCTTAAATGCAACAATGATGCTATGAATGCAAAAATCCGTGAGCTAATGTTTTGTTCCAGTATTTTGGTGATATTAAACATATAAAATTCGTGGTAGTTGTTGAATAGGTAAAAAGGTGTGGTATTATGGACTAAATGGGTGAAATTAAAGACCCGAAAGGTGGTAAAATTCTCAAAAAAAGGTCAAAACTTTAAAAGTTACAAGTTTAAAAAGTTCCAGGCCCTACTATAATTATTTTAGTGTTAAAAATAGAATTTGGTGGATTATTGGATTAATATATGATTTTTATGGATTTATTTAACAAAAATAAGCCTAAACCGGGAGAATTTTTAGATAAAATTTTAAAAAAAATAATATAACAAGCCTAAAACCAATAGGTTCATATTATTTCAGTAAGTTAGAACCCCCAAGATGAGATTTTTGTGGAAAGGATGGAAGGAAATAGATTTGATCTTTCGGTTCTAGGTAAAATGAATTTTTCAACAAGTTTATTGTGAAAATGAGACTTTAGGTCCTTTTGACCCAAAAAATCATTTTACAAAGGTTATAAAACTTATTAGAAGTTCTTAGGTGGTAATATTTGAGTTTTGGTTGGTTGATATCAAAGATCTAAAACTAGATGCTAAAATTTGTCGGTTTACCGTAACCGGTAACTTAAAAATTTGTGTTTAAATCCCACAAATTAAATTCTAAAAAATTGGAGTTTGAACAGGCCTAAATGTGATATACAAACCCCTAGAAACTAATGAGGGCTATTTTGGGTCAAGAAATAAAAGAAAGCAAACTTTTAGGTCAAAATTGTAAATTTTGAAACTTAAGGGACCAAAGTGTAAATTTCCTAAATATCACTGAATTTAAATCATTTTATGACAAAAATATTTTATTAAACTTAATGTTATATTAACAAGTTAGTAAGAATCATAAAATTATTAACCATGTGTTAAAAACCTTAACTTTTCTAAAAAGGAAACTTTTGACGCAAAACTCATAAGAAAGGAGACCAAATGAACTTGAAACCATAACACACTTAGTTGTATTTTCAATAAGTCTAGAAACATGTAACTTACTACCTGTAATCTTGATAATAGGGTGCTATGACTCGGACTTATCAGTACTTGAAGGGCTGTTAACTGATTCTAAGGTGAGTTTCGTGTTCCCCTTTTTGCTACTGTTTTGGGATGAAACATGCTGTGTTTGAAGTGAAATTATTTACGTGCTATAATACGATGCTTATATGTTGTGGTGATTGTTAGAACCTACTCTTATATTGTATCATAATCATTAATTCTTGGTGGACCGCTTGTTCTATATGGGTAGATCTACTTGAGGAATACCCCACGTACAGTGCCTTCCATCATAACCCAATGACATAATAAGAAGGGTACCACACTGAGATCCCGCAAGGTCATTTGTTTCAAATAACTAGTATTATAAGAAACTAATGGTGTACCACTCAACAGGTATGGTACACTATTTAAGGCTCAGTTCTCCCTACGGGTTAACCGGTAATAACACAAGTTTAGAAGAGGCTAGCCAGGACTGAGTGCAGGGTTGATTGTGACCTCTACAGCAAATGATACTTATGATTTTAAACTAGTTCTTGGACTCTTAAGAGTCCTTTTGTTTTTAAACTTTAAGCACATAAACTCACCAACTTTATTGTTGACACAAAAATCTTTTTGAGAGTTTTTCATATAACCCTTGATGGAAGCTTGGATTTCGTTGGAAACCTCTTATGGATGGCATAGTACCGTGACTACCAATGGCATTACTTGACTTTAAAACATTATTAGACAATTGAATTGATGTTGTTAAAATTATGGATATTTTGTAATGGGTGTTACTTTATGTTTTGGGCAAGACTTTCATAGCCCGGATTTGCTATTAAAATATAATGTCATGTGATTCTCTCTTTGTGTGCTCTTGTGATGGTTAGTTTCCACTGCCATGTATTTTGCCAGTCTCTGACGTCCACCCCCCTTGGGCCCGGAGTGTGACAGTATCGAATAGCGGGACTTGTGAGCTTCATCCATCACAATTCCCTAAGATTCCCGAACAATGGAATCCATACCCGATCTTTATAGTAACGAAGACCATCCGCTTTCTCCTGAAATAATTTCTCAGCTCCTCTAAAAGATTCTGATTTGATGTTCTACTCTTGTAATGCCTCAACCTGGGCATTCTTGATCTGTAACGGTAGATCGGAATGAATGGTTAGTTGTAATGCACGGACATGACGAGGCTTTAGGGTTTCCTTTCGACTAAGGGAATCGGCTACCACATTAGCCTTTCTCGGATGATACTTGATAGCACAGTCATAATCATTTAGTAATTCCAACCATCGTCGTTGTCTCATGTTCAACTTCTTCTGTTTATAGATGTGCTGAAGGCTCTTTTGATCAGTGAAAATAGTGCACTTGGTTCCATAAAGATAATCTCTCCAAATCTTAAGTGCAAACACCACAGCTCCCAACTCTAAGTTATGAGTTGTATAGTTCTTCTCATGCACCTTGAGATGTCTTGATGCATAAGCTATCACTTTCTCGCGTTGTATTAACACGTAACCCAAACCTTGGATTGACGCGCCATAATACACCACGAAGTCGTCTGTTCCTTCTGGCAAAGCCAAGATTGGTGCACTACACAGCTTGTCTTTAAGCGCTTGAAAAGCCGCTTCTTCATTACTACCCTATTTGTAAACAGTTCCTTTGTGAGACACTATGCACACAAATCGTATATATGGTAAGACACTATGCACACACATATCGTATATATATATATATGTATTAGATTCATCACATATGCATGCCACAATTATGTATATTTTACATAATGCCACCCATCCACACTTCATACACATGCACATTCATACAATGCACATAAACATATACCATGACCTATTTATCACACACCCATGCAACAAATATGACACACACACCAAACACACTCCAAGCATACACCCAAAACCATACCAAGATAAGTACTCATGCACATGTTTGCACATCCTTAATTTAAGACCCACCATCCCCCATCAACAACCAAAAGCTTACTGCTCGACACACACACATCTCATGCGAAGAACCCACACCAACTGAACCCAACCAAACTCAAACAATCCCTACACGGTTCTCACACGCAACATAAGCCATACAATTGTATCCAAAAGTCTCCCGCCTACCCTATACGCACACCCGTACCTGGTTGTACACACCCACGGTTACGGTGAACACACAACTTACACACATACAACATCGCAAAACACACACACACAAAGCAACACACATACACACACACTACACACCCACGGTAGCAAACCACACACACACACACATATACCAATATGAACATCAACCGCACATGCAAACACAACCATGATCTAGATTGGTCATAAAAAGCACACACTATTACATATACATACATGCTCACAGCCATGAACGCATACACTTTCAACAACACCCAAACAGCCGCAAAACCCATACCCAAGACAAACACAAACATCAAACGAAACCAAAATTGAAATCCATAAACACGAGATAGTAACCGAAACGAACCCGTAACAAACCGCAACGAATAAAGAAAAAGATTATACCAAACCGCTTATGATTAGACGATGGAACTTGAAAGCACAAAGTCTTGGTGGTGGAAACCGTCACCGGGAAAAGGAGGGCTATCGCAGGGTCGTCGAGAATGCCTGGTTGCGTACGCCAGTTGGTGCTGACGGCAGGAAGTTTCACAGTTGAAATTAGGGTTACGAAGATGAAGGTGATCGATGTGAATGGAACCGTGAGTGGGGTTTGGGTTATTTAATAAGATTAAGTTTTGCAATTTGGCGACATTAGTCCTTCCTCTAAGGTTAATGATCCATAATAATTGATTATTTGTTAGTTGTTTGAGTTAAGTTAGTTAAGCTTAAACTAACTCCAAAGGTTTATTATTTTCATTCATCGTTATAAGATTTAATTAATGTAATAGAAAATGATCGAATAACGAAACGTTAGGTTAACGATGTATAACTTGAAAACTCGAGTTGTCACATCATCCTGTTGTTGAAAGAATTTTTGTCCCGAAAATTAAAACATCAGGTTTGCGAAGAACATAAGATTCAGTTTAGCGATCTGTTGTAACGTACAAAGATTATTTTCAGAGGGTTTAGAAACCGCCCAAAAGAAAGAAATATATGATTTCTCGGGAGTTGTGACAGTGCATGAATAAGAGATAAAACGTAATGATTAATGTATAAAAAATATTATTTAATTTAAAATAAAAGAGAATATATAGTGATTTTTAGTATAGTTATAAGGATAGGGATAAAAAACCTGATATGAATGCTCTAACACGGTGTAAATGTTAATTACATTACATAATTGTGATGCAAGTATTCGTTACATTACGGTTAATAAGTTATCGCAATAAACAAGAGTTAACAAATAAACTTTGCCCTACACATACATACATACATACATACATACATACATACATACATACATACATACATACATACATACATACATACATACATACATACATACATACATACATACATACATACATACATACATACATACATACATACATACATACATACATACATACATACATACATATATATATATATATATATATATATATATATATATATGATGTAAAAAGTAAAAACATATGTTTTCTTTTACTAATCGTCGGTTATTTCATCCTAAAAAAATATATATCTTAAAATCCTTCAATATAAAATATTTTATTTATATCCATGGCTTTCTATCTATCTGTTATCTCTTAGAATCATATTACTCACGTTTCACCAACAAATTTCCGTTAGTACAAGATTTTACTGATGGATTTATGATGAAATGATGCTCGTTCGTTTTCTAGTGATTCTTATGTAACATGAGATATGCTATTGTAATTTAATTACACTTTAAATAGGTTTATTTATTATTTTCCTCACCTCTTCAAAGATTTAACATTAAATTTCTATATAAGCGCGATATCTTTTATTCCTGCTTTATGTAAGGAGTGGCACATTTCATGCACCAGCAAAGAGGCCAATTTAAACATTTTAAAGTCATATCTATTAAATCTATTCTATTAGGATCGAATACCATCTCATAAATAAAATATGTATGTAATAGAATAACATATATCAAAATGATAATCTAAACCAATAAGATCAGGCATCAAGAAGATTATCCCAAATATCATTAATTATCAAGGTTTGAACACAAATGCAAGAACCATCCCTTAGAGTAAGCTCTCAAAGCTCTTCAACAATGTTAGGAGCAATTTCCACACTAGATCCCGAAATGATAACATACATAGAAAATCGATATAACAAACTTTCAGTTTAGTTAGATTGAGTTGATGTCATTAAGGATGACTCGCACTAAAGGAAATATCAATTATAAATTTCATAACTAATGTGAGCGTCAAAGGATCATACTTCAATAATTTATCTGTTTTGATCATACCACACCCGTCTATAATGTTAGATATTTTAATACGGTTGATGTGAGTTGTTGATCAAGGTAAATCATAATATAAAATAAACAAGTCAGGAGGTATGGGACGCTAGATTACTTGCATTTATTATGAAATCCAGTATATTCATATCTCGTTGGTTTTTAGGGGCGAAACCCCTAAGCAATGGATATTTCAAGAAAGCAATGCCTACTTGACGGAGGTTTGGAGAAGGCAGCCAAGATGAGAGTAAAAAGGCGGAGCCCTTGGCTAGGTTAAGCTTGAAAATTTATATAAAAGTGAATTTTTCAAAACTCATAAGAATTTACTTTTCCTGAAAATTCATATGTCAAATTTGGATGTGAAAAATTGGCTCTAATTGGTAAGGATTCGAATTTTGAAACATACAACCCAAAATCAATTTTTCAACCTCCCAATTTTCAGAATACCAGATCTTTTCTTTAGTCTTCTTTTGGTTCATGAAATATATCACAGAAGCCACTTTGTTCTAGAATGGATTATGATAGTTTTATCCGATTGAAAAATCGAAGTCAACAATCACCGAAGTATTTTACTCTCAAAGTGATACACGATTTTCAGATTATTTAGGATTCGAATTTCGGTTTCTTCATAAAATGGTTAGAATCATATGGATTTACATAACTTTGGTTTTTTTACTCAGATAATATTTTTTTAGTTATATAATATATTAGTTTGTTTGTTTAGTTTTTTATGTTGTGACGATCATTGCATGCATATTATTTAATTAACGTAGCATGTCAATATTAACGTAGCATGTCAATTTGACAATTACTACGTAGTTGTCATAGTCATTGTGTACGGCTATGATCGATTGACCAACAAATATAAAAATATTTTTTTATCACAAGCTAACCACATGATGATGACATTTAAGACGTACAGCAATTTCTTTTACTATATATTAGGAAGAGAGGCTTGTTAAAATTATAATTTTTAATGCAAATTAAATATACAAGATGTTGAATTATATAATTTTCAATGCATGTGTAAATAGTTGCTGATGCACATAGTACTTTATTAAAAACTATGTGTAACTTTATCTAGTAAATAATCTTACAATGTCATATATAAATGTTAATTTTGAAAAGTTCATAATAGGAAAAATGTTTAAATAAAAAGGCTATTAAAAATAAAAAGTGTAATAAGTAATCTTAATTATCAATTTTCTTAAGTAATAGTTGAGATCAATGATATTTTAGAAAAAACAACCACTTTTGTTGACTTTTGAAAGTTTCTTATTTTTTATACGCTCATAACTTTTATGTATGATATTATTTTTTTTATAAAACTTACACATAAGCGTTTTTTATTTTTAAAACGATTACAACATTGTTATATAAATTTTTTTTACGTCTTTAAGCTCATATCTCGTCATTGTATCTTTAGTGTAGTCTATTGTATCTTTTTATTAGTTATTTTGTGTTTCTGAATACTATTGTTATTTTAAAATGATAAATTAAAAAAATTAAATGGTGGAATAACATTGTTGTGTATCTCTAATATATAAAATAAAATAATAAATTAACAACTATTTAACCTAATACATTAAAAACAATAACAAAATAACACAATATCTTATTGTGTTTTATGATTGTTATTATGTTATCTTGAACATTATGAGTTTTGAAAAATACATTAGTGAAATAACATTATTGTTTATTTTTAATTGTAAAACACAATGATAGATAACAATAAGTTTATATAATCTGTAAAAAAATAACAAAAATAACACATTGTATTATTTTCAATACTATGAGTTTTAAACAATAAATTGGTGAAAGTATATTATTGTGTACTTTTAATTGTAAAATAGAATGATAGATAACAAGTTTATATAATCTATAAAATGAATGATAAAATAACATAAAATGATCTAAAACGTAAAATATAATGATAAATACATATAACAAATAAAGTAAAATATGTGACACAAAGAACTGATATTTGACACAATGAACGTATAAACGCATTTTACACAATTACTAAAATATCATAATCTTTAAAGTAATAGAAGAACACATATCAAGCATACAATCTTTTTTAGGTATTTTATATTAAATACTTTTTTTTACTATAACCCTACTCTCACAATATATCACATGTTTTTATTTTAATATAGTGGTACCATAAAAGGACAAATAAGTATGTATATTATATATGCTAATATGCGACATAATATATATATATATATATATATATATATATATATATATATATATATATATATATATATATATATATAGAGAGAGAGAGAGAGAGAGAGAGAGAGAGATGTTACGGTAGAAAGTGTTTTTTTCGTCCGAAACGTACAAAGTTATCACGCAATAATGGACGTTACGAGTGAAATTATAACGTAAGGGTAATAGTTAATCACGCAGAGATGAAATTATTATGCAAATGTGAAATTATTACGCAAGACGGTATTCTTGCGTGATAATTCCATCACTGCGTGATAATTTTACGTGAGTGTAATTTGTCTTGGGTAATTATCACTTTGTTCTTGCGTGATAATTCCACCCCAAAACTTTATACGTTTCGCACGATAAAAACACTTTGTATAATAACCAGCCACTATATATATATACAAATATATATATACATATATATACATATATTTAAGCATATATATACACATATATATATGCATATATATATATATATATATGCATATATATATATATATACATATATGTATATATATATATATGTATATATATATGTATATATATGTATGTATGTATGTATAGAGTTAGGATCATTACAGAACCACTTTTTATTTTCAGAACCAAAGAACCATTGATTTACATAAATATGAATTAAGTCTGGTGATACTTAAGCTGTTTTACATATGTGTATATCAGACATGAACAATAAACTATGTAAAACAACTAAATATCACCAGTTTTAACTTACATTTATGTAAATCAATGATTCGTAATTTACATTTATGTAAATCAATGGTTCTTTTGGTTCTGAAAATAAAAAGTGATTCTGTAATGATCCTGACCCTATATGTATATATATATATATGCATATATATGTGTATATATATATATCTATATATATACATATATATATATGTATATATATATATATATGTATATATATATATATGTCTATATATATATATATGTATATATATATATACATATATATACATATATATATATACACACACACGCACTCATGGGTGCGCGTTACACAATAATCAACTAGATCATGATGGCTAAAATTAACTCGATAGAAGATGCGTGTTTTTGAATAAACAATTTTGAACTCGAGTACAAAGTAGATTTACATGATAATTTTTTAAACCTATATCAACAACGTTTTGCTTTAATTCTTATCTTCAACAACTTGAAACTCGTATTTGTCCTATAAGTCTAGCTATAACACAACATTTAGAATAAATTAATTTTGTGATTGTCCTTCAAATATAATTTAGTTTTAAACGTAATTAACGCGTTACAATGTTGGGCACCAATAACACCATCCAAAGTAACTGAACTTGGGGCTTTTTGGTAAACAACCACATTCTATATACCTCGTCCAAATAGCGGGGGTCCAATAAAGAAATAAAAGTAGATTTTTAGGTAAACAACTGAGCTTTACTATAGATGAAACAATAATACCCGGTTTTTTTACTTAAAGAAACAAGGTATTTTCTTCATTTAACATGTCAAAGTGTTGAAATGTGATTAAAATTTCTAACAACAATAACATGTACATTTAAGTACTCCATTCACTAGTAAAATGTTGAAGTTTTTATTGTAGTTAAAATTATTATGTATTGTAAGTGTTTAGTATTTTTGTATTTTGTCATATTTTATTCAAAACATATGACTTATAAGTCATATATATTTTCGCTAGAGTTTATGAAAGATACAAACCTGTCTATTATGATGATTTCTATTTTTAATGATAAAAAAACACACTACCATCTGTGTCAAAGTCATCTTACGCCTTAACAAAACATGCTAATCAACCGCCACCCATGGTTCACTCACCAAGTCCACCGTGTTCTAACGCGCTTCCATAATCCACTCGATCTTGAGCCACAAACTATGGTTCAGCCGTTCTTCAATGACCGTCCACTAGGGCTGCAAACGAACCGAATGAACACGAACAAAGCCTTGTTCGTGTTCGTTCGTTAAGAAATAAACTTGTTCTTGAATTGTTTATGAACACTTACCAAACTAGATTCTTTGTTTGTGTTTATTCATTAAGAAAAATGAACATGCTAATGAACTATTTACGAACACTTACTGAAAACAAATGAACACAAAGCAAAACAAATGAACACAAGCAACTGTTCATAAACATGACGAACACAAAAAAACTCATGAACACAAATGAATACAAATGATTATAGATTTATTTTAGAATAAGATTTACATTTTTAATACAAACATTACATAAAATCAATTAAAAATAAATTAGTACTTAAAATAAATATCAAAAAATACTTGATATAATAGTCATAAAAATAACTAACACAAAAATTAAGAATATAAACGAACACATAAACGAACACATTAATAAACATAAACGAACATAAACAAACGCATTATCGAACGTTCACGAACGGACATTAACGAACATAAACGAACACATTATCGGACGTTCACGAACATAAATGAACGAACGCGGCCTGTGTTCATGTTCGTTCGTTTAACTAAACAAACGAAATTTTCTTGTTCGTGTTCGTTCATTTACTAAACGAACTTCCCGCCAAACGGTTAATAAATTGTTTGCTGAACGTTTAGTTCGTTTGCAATAGAAGCGTAGAACTGCTACCACCCATTTCTGCTCCGCCCAGCCTATTTTGTCAGCAAACCTAGTAGTTGTTCCCCACCCACAAGATACAAACATTGCCAGCTCGAAATGTGTTTTTGTACCAACTCTCAATCAAATAGCATTATTGACATATTTAAAGCATAACTAGTTTATAAGGAATTAACTCAAATAATTGGTTTAGACTATTCTCATACATTTAGCCTTGTTGCTAAAGCTTCTACGGTCTGTATAGTTCTCCCCCTCGTCGTCAACCTAAGATGTCTGCTTCATTAACAAGATGTGAAAAATGTCTTTTTGCATAACAATCTGAATGAGATGGTTTTTATGAAACAACCAACATGATTTGTATATCTAAACTTTGTGTATGTCATTTATCAAGAACTTTATATAGTCTCAAACAAACATCTCATGCTTGATTTTTGCGACTTAGTGACTTTAGCCTTATCAAGGCTTTTTATGCGCTAGGGCATATGCATCTTTTGTTTATAAACACTTGTGCTGCATTCTACACTTGTTAGTTTATGTTGATATCATTATTTAAAACCTTATTACTAGTCTTCACATTGAATTTACTGTCAAAGTTCTTGAGTGATTTTTTTTACGAGTGAGATTAAATATGCTAAAATGGTTTCTTTCTCAGTCACACAAAATGTTCTCATAACATTCTCGCTCAAGCAGGCTTACTTGACTATAAGCTAGTAGCTACTCCTCATGCTGTTATGAGACATTTTACAACATTGGGTGACCTTTCTCTTTCCCAACCTTATATCAATCACTTGGTGCTTTGCGATATGAGTATACTTTCTATGTTGTTAATCTAGCAATTCAATTTTTACTTACTTCTACCACAAATTATTTTCAGCCTGTCAATATAATTATTCAATATGTGAAAGGCATTCCTTCTTATGGTCTCATTATCACTCGACCTTATACTTCTTTTCTGGGTTACGTAAATGCTGAATGGGCTCTTTGTCTTGAAACAAGACATCCATTTATGTTTACTCTATTTTTCTCAGTGGCAACTTAGTCTCATGAAGTGCTAAGAAACAATCAACTATTTCTCTCTCCAGTTATGAATCTAAGTATCGTGTCATGATGGGAAATATAGCTAGTGAGATCATCTGGACATTCATCTTTCACATGATCGTCATGCGCCACAACCTAATCATCGACCTTTTATGTGATAATTTTAGTGCTTTGTTATTAATTCAAAATCCCATTTCTCATAAGTATTTTAAACACATTGATACTAATTACAATTTTATTCTAGAGCTTGTCTCTTCTAGAAGGTTATATACAATGTTTGTTCCAGTCAAGCTTTAGGTGGTAGACATCTTCGGCCTATTGTGTTCTCAACTTGAATACTTCCGTGTTATGTTACGTCTTAGTCCACCGCCTATTTGCTTGATGGGAATATTAAAGATATATCTAGTACAAATCATAATAATGATATGCCCTAGTCTCATGCACCATAATTCACACGATGAAGTTTACCATAGTTTACAACAACCCGTCCAAAAAAGCACTTAAAATCACGAGTGGTTTTCCCGAAACCACATATTAAGAAAAAGAAGAAATATGATTTCGATCTTACAAAGAACAAAAATATTAAATAAGATTTATTTTTTTTCAACCTTAATTCGTACATTATTATGAATAATTACTCTACGGTAAAACAATGAATGAATTTGATTCAACGTAGTTACTTTTTTATTTATTTGTTGAGTGCATGACGAATCATGTGCATATATTCAACATCTATATGTATTCATCTTAACCACTTTGTACGGTCACAATCGACAAAAATATTAAATAAAATCAAACTGAAAGCGAGTCAAGTAATATTCAATCATCTCTTACATATTGGATACAAGTTTCTTTTGGAAACACGGTGTAATAGGCCTGTTATATTATTTAGTGAATTTTAAAATGAACTTTTGTCAATTAGTGAACATATGTACGTAGATGAGACCACTTCGTTATTTCTAGAAACATATACAATAGACGTGAAAAACATCTAAATTAAAAAGACTATGAATCAATCTATCTATGTATATGGTATAATAAATATGTATGAATCATCTTAAAAAAATTAAATCTAAAAAATGAGTAAGGAATCTTAGTCATTGATCTTCTTAATTAATAATTGCAATTAAATTGTTGGGAAAAATTTGTTAGATGATTATTTTGGGCATGATCACGTACTTTTGTTTTTTTTTTTTAGATTTCCCTACTTTTTTTTAATATTTGTAACTTTTATATACGATATTATTTTTTTATAAAAATTAAACCATAAAAATGAGAGTTTATTATCTTTAAAATGAGTACATTATTGTTTTATTAAAATACTAATATAATTTATGTTTTCCAGCTCATATGATTTTTGCTAGTAATTGTGTTTTCATTGCAGTTCATTATGTATTTACCGCAGTTCATTGTGTATTTTTGATTGTTATTGTGTTTCTCTAAACGCTATAGTGTTTTTTTCTAAAACGATATATTTTAAATAACATCATAGTGAAATAACACTGTTATGTGCTTCTAGTATGTAAAACACAATGATATAATAACAATTAATTAATCTAATAAATTAAAAATAATAAAAATAAGAGAAAATAATATAAAATGTAAAAAACAATAATAAAATGTCTCATTGTATTTTTTTTCTCCTTGTCATTGCGTTTTTAACACAAATGATAAAAAATAATTAAACAATAACTTGACATATTTGACACAATAACTTCAAATATTTAATATAATGATTTGACGTATTTGAAATAATAATCAAGATAACATATCATTTAAAAACAATAGAAGTACATATGTAAACCTAGTATTTATTTTTAGAATTTTTAAATTAAATAAATTTTTTACTATAACTCTGCTTTAAGTAAGTAAACTGGGGATATTGATTAAAACAAATCCTTTTGATTAATAAAAATAAAAACATAAAGAGTGAATTGTCGTTTTTTTTCATATGATTTAGTCACATTTGTAATTTTTATTTAATTTTTTTTTTTGCATTTGGCTCCCCATGTTTTAAAAAATTATCATTTGCATCTAAACATGTTAACTCTGTTAGTTTAAATTGTTAAACATGTAACTTAACAAAATTATCCTTTAAACTGCAAAACAAAATCACTCAACTACATAACCATAAACAAGCTAGTGGAACTGAATCACGATATATAGGAGATGGCAACTAGAGACAGAGGTCTCTATTATACAACTCCTTCATAGTGCATTCCCGACCGCCATAAAAAACAAGGTCTATTCTCCTTCATCAATAATGACGATAATCTCGTGATTCAAGTATAATAAAAGCTAGATTTGAAGTTGAATTGTCTGATTTAGGTTTCGTGAATGAAACAATAATACGTAAATAAAGTTTTAACACCAATATGTTAACATAAATTATAATTTTGTTTTTATATGTAAAATTACATAATTATCCATTTTAATAATAGATGGTTTAATATTTTAAATTAACAAAGTTAGCTTTTATGTATGGAAAATATCATTTTTTAAAATCTTGAGAGGCAGATACAAAATAATCTTTTTAAATGAAGAGTACACATGTGACCAAATCACAAGTAGAAAAACGACAATTAACTCAAAACATAAATATGTAAATGAATATATGAACTATAATTTCTTAAAATAGATACACACGGGAACATAGGAGGGCGGGAGGAGTACCGACAAAATAACTTTATTACGAAAGTATTTTCTCGAATTAAGACTACGATATATTTCAATTACTTAAATCTTATCTAGTTATTAATTAACGTGAGAAAATATAGTTTTATATAAACAGTGTGAGATTTTAATTATTTTATTACGTACAATGTCATTTTCGTCCCTGATATTTTGTCAAATTTGTTGTTTCAATCTAATTTTTTTTTATTTAAGTCACTTTAGTTTACCAAATATTGATATTTTCATTCACTCCAATAACTCCGTTAAGATCTCCGTTAAGTATGAGGGTATTTTATTCTTTTTTAACACTCTAATTATTCAATTAAAATAAATAAATTAATTAATATTCAATTAAAACTGAAAAACATATAAAGCGACTAGTGAGACCGGGTCATTCGATTTAAATGCTTTGATTAACTTGAACTAATATTGTTCGATTGAGGTCTACCGTGAGATTTCAATTAATCTTCACGTTTTGTTCTAACGTGTACCTTTATTCGATTGGGGTCTACTATGAGATTGAAATATGTTGAGAGATTAAGGTCTGCTGTTGTCACGTTTTGTTTGATTGAGATCTTCTATTGTCTCGTTTGTTTGAACGTGACAACAATAAACCCCAATCAAACAAAATGTGACAACAGTAGATCTCAATCGAACAATAGTGCACGTTCAAACGTGCGCGTTCGAACGAAACGTGAAGATCAATTGAAATCACACAACAGACCTCAGTCGAACAACATGAGTTAGAGTTAATTGAAGCTTTTAAATCGAAACCTCTGGTCTCACTAGTCGCTTCATATGTTTTTCAGTTTTAATTGAATATTAATAGATTAATTTGTTTTAATTGGATAATTAGAGTGTTGAAAAAGACTAAAATATCTTCATATTTAACGTAGATCTTAATGGAGTTAGTGGAGTGAATGAAAATAACAACATTTAGTAAACTATAGTGACTGAAATGATAAATTTTTTTTTGAATTGAAATAGCAAATTCAACAAAAAGTCAGGACGAACATAACATTTTACTCTATTTTATTTTCATAATAAATAAGAATAAGAATCCTTAATATACTTGTAATGCGTACTTTTTTATTCTTTTAGCTCCAGATCTTATTTAGGTACCCGCTGACCCGCGTCCTAACCGCGTAAACAATTTAATTAGGACAGCAGTGGCTCACATTTGTTAATTATACATTCAGTTCTATAGTCAACAAAAATAATTACAACTACTGAAACAGAAGATCTAAATACGTGTTAATTAGTTCAAATACTGATTTAGTTTCAATGATAGCCTTCCATTAGCAATAACTTTATACCTTTGATTTTGGTTAGTAAAATTTCCCGTATTTAGTAAATATTAGATATTACAAGCTCAAGCTATACTATTAAACTAGATCAATATTTCTAAAACACGAATATATAAATAAATAGTTAATGTTTATAGACATATCTATTTTCATTTAAATAACGCAAGTAATAGCAACTAGAGGTGTACACAAACAAGCCGTTCGATAATAACTAAAACTTTCTTATTAAAAAATAAAAAATTAAATGAAACCAAGTTTATACAAGCTTAAGCCTAAACATAAGTTCGCTTAAATAATTATTTTGGCCCTAAATTTTGTATGTCGAGTTTGAATAGGCTTTAAACCTAACCTATTACTTGTATTAAACTAACAAATAATGCTAGATCGATACACATACATGTAAATTAAAATAAAGAATATACGTCCGAGCTCATGATTTAAATATAGAGGTCGAGGCGAACGCAACTTGAGACCTCTTAACGTAAATGAGTCCAGTTCGAGCTTTACACGACATATTTAATTTACACTCTTTTAGTAAGATATCCTTGATTATTATACGTAATCAAGAATCACTAATAACACTAAGAATCACTAATAACACTAAGAAATCTAAGACTTGTGTCTTTGTATATAAGGTTGACCCATAGGAATTAATAAAGAGTTGATAAACTATTTTGAGCTCTACCATATACTAAGGCATATGAACCTTCCTCTGACCAGTTGGTGATCAAAGGATGACGAGTTAAGTTTCTCTAGTGGAGGGGCAAGGAGAGGTTGTGGCTACCAGAGGATCCACAGAGTTATTGTACTACTTAATTAGTTGTTGCGTTGGCTTTATAATAACTTTCAATCATTTGAAATGTACGAATGAATGATTTGGATAATTATCATATTATAAGATGTTTTAGAGCATTCACAATAGGCACCTCATTGTACTGCTTAGTTGTTGCGTTGGCTTTATAATAACTTACAATCATTTGAAATGTACGAATGAATGATTTGGATAATTATCATATTATAAGATGTTTTAGAGCATTCATAGTAGGCTTTTTATTTTGATGTGAGTGTGCGTCTTATATTATAAATATGGTTGTGAGTAGTTGTGAGTGGTTGTGAATGAAGAAGATAGAAAATTTAAGGGGATTATACCATGATTCTTCATATTTGGGGAAACACGGTACAACCTTCATAAATTTTTTAATATTTTTAAAAGTGATTGTGAGTGAAAGAGAAAGAAAATATAATGATAATAATATAAAAAAATTATTTGGTTGAAAGAGATAATATAAATGTAGTATTTTTAGTATAAATATGAGGATGAAAATGAAGAGGCTAGTGTGAATGCTCTACTTGTTTTATGATTATAACCATTTTATAGCTATACTTAATTGTTTCGAAGTCGATTTATACTATATAAGATAATTAAATTGATTTAAACATGACATTGGTGACTGGTGAGGAATGAATAAAAGAACTATGACAGGACTTTACAACTTATCTCATTTATGTTTATAATTATTTGTATAGATACTAGATTTTATTGGTCAATTATGTTTCTGTTGTACTGAACAAAAACTAACCAGCTTTATAAATTATATTAATGGTCTTAATATTATAAAATCATTAGAAAATTTTTCTGTTATCTTTTCTTATAAATCCACTATTTACAGAAAAATAACCTTAACGCAATGTGAATTTCGGACCTTGCAACAACCTATTCAAAATTCACTAAAAAGTCTATCCATCTCTTTATGCTATACAGTTATTAATTATCTAAAATTGTAAATCTTACAAGTTTATAGTTATTAATAAATTTGTTTATAAAAGCTAACAAGTATTGATATTTATTTATATATAATTTAATTTGTTTATATATATATATATATATATATATGGATCCATTCAAATGAAAACTATTTTTTTGTAAAAAACCAAAATAACCAACACCCACCAATGAGAAATTTTTTAATTACATTACTTTTATTAATTTTTAATAATTACATAAAAGAGCAAAAGGGTATGAAATACAACTTAGTGGGCTACAAAATCTTTAACTGTTCCCTCTCTTCTTCAAATGAACCCTCCGATTAATGAATCTGAAGTCTTGCGATTCAAAAACAATTATGAGCAAATAAAAGGTTAAGGTTCATTCCATCTAATTAATCATGAGATTCATCCACAACCAAACGAAATCCAGTCCTCAGTCCAACATTTGATTCCTGCCGAAGATTAGTTAATGTATAATGGGTAATGCTTGTTTTTCAAAACCAACCTTCTTAATTTTTTCTCAATTAATCAGATGGTTCATCCTAATCAAACGATTTTCTACATGTTTTTTTTGCCAAACAATTAATCGTAATCATTCATTTCATCCTAATCATGTGATTTATTGGTGTTATATCTAGATGGGGAAGGTGGACTCGGATCGAGTTCGGCAGGCGTTCATGAAATTGACACTAGTGTTGCTAATGAAAATGTTTTGAACGAAAAGAAGGGTGCAACAAGCTCAATAGATGTTCCTGAGGATGTTAATCGTATAGAAGCCAACGACCTCATGATGTATGATGTGGCGTCTCGTAATAAAGATGTTGCATTGAATAGCCATATATCAAATACAGGAACGTTGATGTTTGAGTCTCCAAATCAAAATAAAAGGAGTCCATTCAAGAAGTTGATTGCAATTATGAACACGAGGGTCAGGTTGATAATTTTATGAATGACTAATCTTTTTACACATTATTTAAATAGGATGACACAAGTATATCTTTTATTTCATGATATGTAGTTTGTATATGTAAACAAACCAGTAGACATGTTCTTGATATTTGAATTTTTAGTTGTATTCAAAACTAGGTGATTTTAATTCAAAGCAATATGACTGTAATTCAAAACCCTAAAAATTTAAACTTAGTTGTGGTTATATTGGATGATGTGTGATTTGGTTGTTAGAGGATGTGTACAGAGCTGTTGAGATGAACTTCCTATTGATAAGAACGACATGAAGGTGTGTAAGTGTGTTTAACTTAAGTGGATATACATATATGCATTTTACGAAGGACACGTAGAAAATGTGCATAGATGCATGAAATGCTAGAAGAGCCCAACACCATCACGCCACTGACTAAGTTCGTTTAAAATCATGTTCTCACTAGAATGTATATAAAAAGTGGTGTTCTTGTCGATGCCATGTGCGTGGACATTAATATTGTTAATTGAGTGTAAGTATAAAAAACATGGATTATTAAAATTTTTATTTGAACTAAATGCAAATATGAAACAAAGTTATAAAGTTGGTGATTTGGTGGTCTGAAAAAACCCACACGCGTGTGAAAAGCAGCAGGGGAAGAGCCGAATTCCAGTAGTCCAAAATAGAGACACATGATTAAAACCACTTCCACCGGCTCCCTTCTTAACTTCTAAGTCAGAGAAATAATATATAATAGTATATTATGCATACTTGTAGGCATCACCAACATTGCGTATAATTTAATGTAAAATTGGAATTAAGTGACAATTCTAAGCCTATAATACTACATATTTTAAATCAATTGATTATGTAAGAAGCAAAATATGAGTATATATGCATAATTTTTACGTGCGTTAATGCAAAATTGAAGTATGTGCATTAATGTATAATTGCAATAGAGCCACCGGATATATGCATTGTTACTTGTATACGTTGATGAACGGAGAGCTATAACTTGCATGACTTGAGTTATAAATAACAACCGTCATTCAAAACTAACAAATCATATTCGATTAGATGAAGTTCAACCTACTCTGATTAGTAAAAATTCTAAAACAACATGTAGAGTCAAGAATAGTTTTGGGACGTATCATAACCGGTCTGTATAATCCAACAAAATAAAGGTGGCAATCATGCAAGAATTTAACCTAACAGTACCATAGGTCGTTTTAACAAAATAAAATAATGGTTGAAGGATCAATACAAGTGGTAACCACCACTAATGGTTGAAGGATCAAATGATATATTGATCGATGTCGAAGTATCAATCAAATAAGATGTTAAAATGTGTGTTCCTATTCACCTTAAACTGGTCAGGGTAAGTAGGGTTGTCGATCCTCGTGGAATTAGTGGTCGGTGTATTGTACTTTGATTTATAAAACAATGATTAATCAAATTACCAAATTACTTAACTATTGCCTCTGGGCTGTGAAAGTTGGATTTTTGGAATAATTAACAAATAAACTAAGAAAACAACTTGGAAATAATCAAACTTGATTAAGAAAACGATTATAAGAGAAAGTAATCCATTTCGGTTCTAGGTTTGGTTTTCAGCAATTATTTAATTTAACTTCATGGAAAATCCTTAATAGGGATTCTGTACGTGCGATGATTAAGTGATATCGATAATCAGGACTTAATAGGTCTTGATACACAATTACAATTCAATTAGAAACCAAAACTTGCAATCATATAATTTCCGAAAGATTAAATGATATTCAAATAAAAGTTCACCAAAATCATTGTTTAAATAACCAAAACACAAGTTAAACTTATAAAAGAACTTAACAGGTTCTAAAGTTTAATCCCAACGAAGTTAAACATAAACAAAAACCTAATCACACAAAACCTAATACCCGAAGTAGATCACGAGAAGATTAGCCGCTCATCGTTCTTGAATGATCTTCAAAACCGTTGTTGATTTGCATTCCGGATGATTGTATCTTGTTTTTGAGAGTTGGAATGGTGAAAAAATAATCTAAGAACGCCCAAAACTCGTCTCTAAACGTTCTAGGTCGAATGGGGAGCAAGTGGTGGCTAAAACCTCAATAAAACGCGTATTTAAGGGTTTTTGAAAAGGGTCATGGCGTAGGCTATGCCAGCCAGCGTAGCCTACGCTGGGAGGTATTCTGCTGAATTTTCTCTTGAGCTGGCATAGCCTACGGTGTCTACAGTAGGCTACGGTGGAAGCCTTTCTGCTGCACTTTGGATCTTTGTTTCTTGACACCTCCAATGACTTGTTTCACCATGTAAGCTTCCAATTTACTTGTTTTACCTACACAATCACTTCCAACTTATAGTCAACCTATTCAACTTAAGCACATGCATATAAACGAACAATCATATGCAATATTTAACGTTTAGACACTTAAAACACTATTCCAACACACTTATATCACATCCCCACACTTAATCTTTGCTTGCCCTCAAGCAAATCTAATTCAAAGCACTTAACAACATTATAAACCAAAATCCTTGGTATGCCTTAGCGATGGTCCAAAGTCATACCCATTCCAGAATTGCAATAATCATGTTTGGCTAGCAAGTAAAAAATGTCACATTTAATTCAAAATAGGAGCCGACTAATTAAACCTAACAAGCTTCCGGCTTTTATTGTCATGCAACACACCCCTCACCATTTGTCACTCATCTCGGTTTATTTCTGGATTGGTGAAAATTGCACCAATATATCACTCGAAAGGTCCACATATGAAACTTTGTTGTCATATGCTTGGGTGACAATCAAACTTCCACGGTAATAAATTGACAATGCACACATCAAAAGAACTTACGGGTTTTGGGCTTAGGTTAAGGCAGGAATGATAGACTGTGATTGTGGCTAAAATATAAATTTAAGGCAATACCAACTATTGATGTTCTTATTGATATAACTGTTACTCAAACAAGACAAACGCATAGGTGCATATTTAACCCATAACCAATACTTTGCATCTTTCTTTTCTTTTTCTTTTTTTTGTTTTTTTATTTATTTTTATTTATTTTTATTTATTTTTATCATAAATCAAATACTGAAGCTAATATGATTATTCAATAGTGGTAACTAAGTCACATTGGGTAAAGTTTTGATTTGGGTTTTAATGATATGGGTTTGTTAAAATAAACGGTTTAAGGCTCGAAAGTGGCTACCAGGGGGGATTTTAGGTAAACTGGTGAATCATAAAAAATGATGTTAAAAGAGAAGGGAATCCTAGATTGCCTCTATCATCTATGTGCATTTATCAAATTCACCGTCTCAGTATTTATCAAATCACACAAGTTCTAAAACAAAGAATCATATGGCCTACTCTCAACAATTGAAACAATTTTTATGTGAACTAACAATCTAGTAGCTTCAAAATCTCATCAAGTAGGAATTAGGGTTGCCGGTGTGTGCATGCTTTAATTACACCAATAGCCTGTTAACCCTAACTAGGCAGTTCTTTATTTTTTTCTAAAAACCTTGCTAACATCATTATTTTTGCTATCTTAGAATTAGACCATGATTAAGGACCCTTACATCAACCATGGCAAGAATCAATTGGTATGCTTGTCGTTTTCATGTTCGATTGGATTGCTTAAAAACAATAAAAATTTTCCAAATTTTCCTCATCCCCACACTTGAGATACATTGTCCCCAATGTATGGTATTTAAGTTAAGTGTGTGAAGTTTTTTCTTCTTTTCAAATAAATTAATTCAATTAATCAACACTAACGACTTTTCCAACCCGAACCGACCCAGACAAAAATATAACGATTATCAAAATAAACTACTTAAATAGACACATCAAACATAAAACATAAAAGTTAATTTCGGGTTGCCTCCCGATTAGCGCTAAGTTTTAGGTCTTCAGCCAGACTATACCTGCGACCACTCATGGTGGTCGAGTAGGATGCTTGACTCCGGTATTCTTCAAGTGATCAGGCAGTTCTTTAACTAGATCGCATTGTGGCCCAAATATTAATGTCTCAACTCTGTCTTTTATAGGATCAAGTGCATCGCCAACTTTTTTCTTTATTTTAGGTTTCACATCTTTTGTTTCCAACTTTATAATTGGCTCTTTATTTTCTTTTAAATCTACCAATTCCTTCAAGTTCACATGCTTATCCCTATCATACTCAAAATCATTCTCAAAAGTGGTGTTCATGCTTACATGTGAAGTATAAGTAGGAACACACACGTTAGTCATATCTGCCGCAAAAACTTTATCATTAACATAATAATTAATCGACTTGGAAAATACATTAAAACATAACTTACGAGTTTCGTAAGTCATGTCAATTGTTCCATCCCGACAATTGATTTGAGCATTGGTAGTTGCTAAAAATGGTCGACCCAATATGACATTCGGTTGCTCATTTGTCCTCATTGGTGCATAATCGAGCATCATAAAGTCCACAGGGTAGTAAAATTATCCCAACTTGATTATAACATTCTTTACCATCCCTCGAGGAAATTTTTGAGTCAGGTCAGCTAACACCACAGTGGTGTCAACTTCCTCTAAAGGACCGAAATCATACTGATCATATAACATACCTGGAAAGATACTAACAGCTGCTCCATAATCCAGAAGTGCTCTTTTTATCTTCAACTTCCCCACTTTTATTGGAATGATGGGTGCTCCTGGGTCACTCTCTTCCACTATATCTGCTTTCTTTTCCTTATCTGTAACTTGTTGTGAAAAAGAAGTGAAGTCATTATCAATAATTGTAGAGTCAGGAAGGATACTAACCGAATTGATATGAACATTTCTCATATTTTCTGTGTTGGTTCCTTGATGTTGAGGATTGACCGTGGTATCACTCGGTAGCTTTCCATGGTTCCTTTTAATTTGAGCAACATCCTCTGCAAGTTGACCCACTTGTTTATTTAAGGTGTCATAAGCCTTGTCCCTAATTTCATTTTCTCTCTTATTGTCTTTTATATTCTCTTTCATCATGTTCATCAAAGCATCTAACTTTGCATTTGTAGACTCTTCACCCCCAAGTTGTCCAGATTGAGCATTACTTTGATAGTTGCATGATGAACTACCATGTTGATCCCTATGATTGTAGTTTCCTTGATTGTTTCCTTGAGAATAGGAAGTTCTTTGATAACCACTTTGATTATAATTCCCTTGTGCTTGGTTTTGATAAGCTTGACCACCTTGATTATTACCTTGAAAATTAGGGTTCATCTGGTTTGAAGCATTTCCATACTGAAAATATGGATGATTCCTCAAACCAGGGTGATAAGTATTGGAGTTCATATCAAAATGCTTTCTCTCTCCATATACTTGATTCACCTCTTCATGTTGACCTAGAAGCAACGGACACTTTGCACTTGCATGCCCTAGTTCACCACATTCATTGCATACATTAAATCCAACAGAAGCTACATCTTTAGTCCCCGCATGTCCTAACTTGGCCAATTGTCTATCCAAAAATGCAATTCTTTCTTTACTCTCATAATCAATGGTGGTTGACCTTGCCGGAGCGGGCTTTGACCATCTACTAGCCGAAGCTTGAGCTTTAGAATTCTTGCACATTCGTTCTAGGAATTCCCAATCCATATCTTCATGATTAGATAAGAATGTTCCATTACTTGTAGAATAAAAGTATTTCCTTTCTTCCGGTGTTAGTCCATCTGAAAATGCCTTAATCAATTCCCACCTTTCAATACCATGATGAGGACACATGCAGATCAATTCCTTGAATCTTGTAAATGCCTCATGAAATTGCTCACCCACTTGTTGTTAAAAAGATCGAATGGCCTCTCTTGCATCACTTGTCTTTCCCATAGAATAATATTCTTCAAGGAAAACCCTTTACATCTCTTGCCAAGTATGAATACTGTTGTCAGGCAAAGTGAGGAACCATTGCTTAGCTCTATCTTTCAAAGTAAATTGAAACAATCTCAATCTTACTTCATCTTGTATAAAGTGGTTTCCACCGATAGTACTACATATGGCATCAAATTCAGCAAGATGCACATATGGTTCTTCCGTTTCAGTGCCTCTAAATGCAGAAAGAATGGTTAGGTAGTGAGGACGTACATCAAAAGATCTTCCCCTACGGTTTGGAGGTGCGATAGGATTCGGGTTTTCAGAAATAGCCGGTCTGAAATGACTATTCACACCTTGTACTTGAGCTCTGTGAGGTCTTCTTGGTTGATTAAAATTATTATTGACTCCACCTCGTTGTTGATTGATACGTGGTGCATTCCATCCATATTGGTTGTTCCTCCAATTGTTATTTCCATTTTGTCCATTACCTCCACCGAAATTCCCATCCCAGGCATCATAATTTGCTCCATTATAGGGGTCTTTATTGTTATTCCACTCATCTTCATAATCTTCATCACCCGTGTGAACACTATGCATGCTCAAATAATCAAAGTCATCTCCTTGTTTGAGGTTATTTTGATTCATATTATTATTGGGTGGTGGTTGATTCAGGTTGTTGCGGTGGTTATTTGGTGGTGGGGGTGGATTTGGGTTTTGGTTTTGGTTATTGGGAGGAGGGTTTGGATTTTGAGGTGGTTGGTTGTTTGGATTATCCATGTGAGTTGAATCAGACAAACTATCAGCTGCTTGATCAATAGCTTGTGAAATTGATGTAGTTGGTAACCCTGATCTATGCAAGACACGATTATACCTTGCTGATTTCTCTATCTCTGGATCGAATACTAGTGGTGATTTCCTACCCGAATATCGAGTATGCATGCAACCTGTCACCTGCACACTTAAACTACCAAACGTAACACAAAAATAAAAAAAATAAAATAAGACAAGTAACAATTTTTTTTAAAACAAATAAAATAACAAAACACCAAGCGCACCGATTCCCCGGCAACGCCTCCAAAATTTGATCGATGTCGAAGTATCAATCAAATAAGATATTAAAATGTGTGTTCCTATTCACCTTAAACTAGTCAGGGTAAGTAGGGTTTTCGATCCTCGTGGAATTAGTGGTCGGTGTATTGTACTTTGATTTATAAAACAATGATTAATCAAATTACCAAATTACTTAACTATTGCCTCTGGGCTGTGAAAGTTGGATTTTTGGAATAATTAACAAATAAACTAAGAAAACAACTTGGAAATAATCAAACTTGATTAAGAAAACGATTATAAGAGAAAGTAATTCACTTCGGTTCTAGGTTTGGTTTTCAGCAATTATTTAATTTAACTTCATGAAAAATCCTTAATAGGGATTCTGTACGTGCGATGATTAAGTGATATCGATAATCAGGACTTAATAGGTCTTGATACACAATTACAATTCAATTAGAAACCAAAACTTGCAATCATATAATTTCCGGAAGATTAAATGATATTCAAATAAAAGTTCACCAAAATCGATGTTTAAATAACTAAAACATAAGTTAAACTTATAAAAGAACTTAACAGGTTCTAAAGTTTAATCCCAACAAAGTTAAACATAAATAAAAACCTAATCACACAAAACCTAATACCCGAAGTAGATCACGAGAAGATTAGCCGCTCATCGTTCTTGAATGATCTTCAAAACCGTTGTTGATTTGCATTCCGGATGATTGTATCTTGTTTTTGAGAGTTGGAATGGTGAAAAAATGACCTAAGAACGCCCAAAACTCGTCTCTAAACGTTCTAGGTCGAATGGGGAGCAAGTGGTGGCTAAAACCTAAATAAAACGCGTATTTAAGGGTTTTTGAAAAGGGTCCTGGCGTAGGCTACGCCAGCCAACGTAGCCTACGCTGGGAGGTATTCTGCTGAATTTTTTCTTGAGCTGGCGTAGCCTACGGTGGCTACAGTAGGCTACGGTGGAAGCCTTTCTGCTGCACTTTGGATCTTTGTTTTTTGACACCTCCAATGACTTGTTTCACCATGTAAGCTTCCAACTTGCTTGTTTTACTTACAATATCACTTCCAACTCATAGTCAACCTATTCAACTTAATCACATGCATATAAACGAACAATCATACGCAATATTTAACGTTTAGACACTTAAAACACTATTCCAACATATATTACTATGGATGGTCTTCATTTATCAACTATAAAAAGACATACTTTATTAGTCAATAACTCTATGTAATAGATTAATAATGAGACGTAGGAATATAACTAATAAAATACTTCAAACAAAAACTATATCACATCATGAATCCTAAAAGCTTTGCATGCCAAGGTTCTTCAGCGTCACTACCCGATGGCCCCTGTGATAACAAATGTAAATTACGAAAGAGTTACAATACGTATAAAAGAAAAATGAACTATAGCAGTATTCATCCACTTAAATGAAATGACATGTAAACAATGGATTTTTATGCCACTTTTAAATTGTTGATCCAGTTTGAAATGATTCCTTCTTAATAATTTTTTTAATTTGACTAGTATAAGATGAAACAACTGCTCATAACTCGTGAGACATATATTCTACTAAAAATATAATATAGCAGACATCTTTCATAAATATATATAAACATCAACTAGAAACGCACTAATAGTTTTATAGTATTGTACCATTGGTTCTATAATTAGAAGTGTGCATTCCAATATCATAGTGCATTTATGCACTCTAAAATAATAATGCACATATGTAATAAGTGAAATGTATGGATTCCATTGGAAATCAAAAGTTCATGTTTAATGAAACCACACTTTAATACAACAAGATGACCTTAGATAACTGATATACCCATAATCCATATTCATAATTTAAAAACCAATAAGCATTTGTATCACCTACCGATGCTAATGTGATGATGCATACTCAACTGTTGTAGTTCATCGTGTGCCAATACACTACAAACATGTTCACTAATCCATTTGAATGCAAGGATCAATTTGAATTCTCAATTTTTCAAGGAATATGCAACTTGATTAGTGAAAATCTCTATCTTCCTACATACACAATAGTGTATACTAAATAACATATATAGCAAAAACAAAAAAAATTTCAAACATACAGGTCAACAATGTTAATCCCTAACCAACTACACCTCATATTCATCGATTGATAACATGGTATGATTTTAAGGTAAATTGCAGAAAGAAAATTACTACCAGCATACATTGATATCCACAAACCACAACATCAAATATCGACTAGAAAAAGCCAAAAATTGCAAAACATATTTCAGCCCTATAACTATAAAAAAAAAAACCTCTAAATAAAGTGAAATAAAGAACTTTTAGCCCTATATTTTCAGAAAAGCTTCAAAATCAGAAATTCAAAGCAATACAATAGACATACCTTTTAGGATTTTATAGGGAAAACTTTACTAACTCATTGTGGTTCTTGGAATTTTGACTCAGGTATAGGGGGTTGAAGTCTCCAGTGGTCTTCTATTCTTGAAATCAAGAGACGATGTAATGAAATTCAGAGGGTGGATTGATCAGTCTGAGGGTCTTGTTTTCTTCAAATCAAGAGACGATGTTGCAGACGATGCAATAGATCTTTCGATTATGTGTGAAAAGCTCTACTGAGTCACTAAGGATGCGGGATTTTCGATTCGGATAAGGGGGGATTTAGAGCCTAGAAGTCTTTTGTTCTTCGATTCAGGGAACAAAAATATACTTGATCAGCAGATGAATCGGGCGTGATTATCTTGATTTCTTCAAATCAAGAAACGGCTTTGTCTAATTTGCCCGGCGATCTGATGCTAGATGATCTGCGTTCTTCAAATTAGGAGAGGAAGTTTTGAAGAATTTGAGTAATTGATCCCGTATTGTTCTGGTAGGCAGTTTTCAAAATTGAGTATGAAATACCAATTCTATCCTTCCTATTTATCCATCTGTTTAATTTAAACTATTTAAAATTACTAAATTGCTTTTTTAATATCAGTCATTGATTAACATAATCTATGGCTATTAATGGTTCTTTTAGTTTTTTACAAAAAAATGGTTCTTATTTGAATGTCCCTCTCTCTCTCTCTCTCTCTCTCTCTCTCTCTCTCTCTATATATATATATATATATATATATATATATATATATATATATATATATATATATATATATTAATTTGTTTAAAACATACGTAAATATTTTTAGATTATTGAATGAGTTTATGTATAAAAGTTAAAAAAAAATACATAATCTTTAATATCAATTTATACAAAAATTAAGAAAAAATCCCAAACAGACTCGATCATATTCCATTAGCATCCGTCCCACAAACGTCTCTCTAAAAGAGGCTCATGTAGGGCTGCAAATGAACTGAACGTTCAGCGAACAGTTCGTGAACCGTTCGGCGGGAAGTTCGTTTATGTTCGTTCATTTAGTAAATGAACGAACACGAACAAGAAAATTTTGTTCGTTTAGTTAAACGAACGAACATGAACACGAGCCATGTTCGTTCATTTATGTTCGTGAACGTTCGATAATGTGTTCGTTTATGTTCGTTAATGTCCGTTTGTGAACGTTCGACAATGTGTTCGTTTATGTTCGTTAATGTGTTCGTTTATATTCTTAATTTTTGTGTTAGTTGTTTTTATGACTATTATATCAATTATTTTTTCATATTTACGTTAAGTACTTGTTTATTTTTAATTAATTTTGTGTAATGTTTGTAATATAAATGTAAATTTTATTCTAAAATAAATCTATAATCATTTGTATTCGTTTGTGTTCATGAGTTTTTTTGTGTTCGTCATCTTCATGAACAGTTGCTTGTGTTCGTTTGCTTATGATTGTGTTCATTTGCGTTCGGTAAGTGTTCGTGAACAGTTCATGAACATGTTCATTTTCTTAATGAACGAACACGAACAAAGAATCTCGTTCGGTAAGTGTTCGTGAACAGTTCATGAACAAGTATATTTCTTAACGAACGAACACGAACAAGGCCTTGTTCGTGTTCGTTCGGTTCGTTTGCAGCCCTAGACTCATGGATATAGCAGTGCAATTCAACATCTATGGAGATGCTTTCGTTAGTCATACAAGACCATATGTGGTGTCTATCATCGCCTAGTTACACATGGTGGATGTTATATTAAATTTTATAGAACAGGTTATGTTCTGTGTCATAATTATTCTATGCTCGATCATGTAAAACACGTGTAAACTATAATTGCCCAGTGTTACTGTTCCAGTTAACACAATACGTAACCACATATAACAATAACTTAATAAGTATGATATAAGTTTAAATCTAAGTCTGCATTTTTTGTATTTTACGAATTAGTAAGATACAAATTTAATACGTAAAAGTCAAATGTACGAAACATCAATTGCCGGCGGTTATTTTGCAGTTTACGAATGAATATGAACAAACCCATGTGGTTAGGTCGTGAGGGGGATATGCTTTGGCATAAGTCAACTCCCAAAGCCTCCACTTTTCCTATAAATAACCACCAATCTATCATCTTATAAGCACACCTACATCTTACTCTTCTCACCTTATCATATCCTTTCACACTACCTTTCTTCTTCATCCCCAAATCTAGATTTGCAGATCAAGAAACTGCAATGGAGCATGATCAACAAGTCATCTCCATCCCCACGGCCACAGCCACCACGCGGCGGACGTTCGCTTTGCCGGTGGACTCCGAAAACAAAGCTACAAAGATGAAGATTTTCTCCGTAGCACAACCACACATGAGGGCTTTCCACCTCTCATGGCTCTCATTTTGCACTTGTGTCATCTCCACTTTCGCTGCAGCCCCGCTGGTTCCCATCATCCGGGACAACCTCAACCTCACACGCTCCGACATCTCGAACGCGGGGGTCGCGTCCGTATCGGGCAGCATCCTGTCGCGGCTGGTGATGGGGGTGCTGTGTGACCTCATTGGGCCGAGATACGGGTGCTCCGTGATCAACATGCTGGCTGCACCCGTGGTGTTCAGCTTTTCGTTCGTGGCGGATGCGGGCGGTTATGTGGCGGTCAGGTTCATGATCGGGTTCTCGCTGGCGACGTTCGTGTCGTGCCAGTACTGGACGAGTGTGATGTTTAACGGGAAGATAATCGGGGTGGTGAACGGGGTGTCGGCGGGGTGGGGTGATGCGGGAGGTGGGCTCACTCAGCTGCTGATGCCGGTGTTGTTCCACATCATCACTCAGATGCTCGAAACCACGCCTTTTACCGCCTGGAGGATCGCTTTCTTTATCCCGGGATGGTTTCATCTCATCGTCGGGGCTCTTGTTTTGATCTACGGCCAAGATTTGCCCGATGGCAACTTTGCTCAAGTTCAGAAGGACGGCCGAGCTTCAAAGGATAAATTCTCTAAGGTAATATATAATTAAAAAAAAAAATAATGTCTTACGTTTTGGGACATGATCTAAATGGTCGCGATTGAATATGTTGTAAGGTTTATGATTCCTTGATATAGCTAGTAACTTATTTCTTATAGAGTTTTGTGTCTTCTATTGCATTGCAGGTGTTCAAAAATGCTGTGACAAATTACAGGACATGGGTATTTTTCTGTATCTATGGATACTCAATGGGCGTGCAGCTATGCTTAAACAATGTCATCTCTGAATATTTCTACGACCGGTAGCTAAACATTCTTCATCAATTTATCGCTAACTCGTAGTTAAATCTTTTAGTTAACAACTAATTAATTAACATTGTTTCTGTTTTGATCAATAGGTTTAGCTTGAAGCTTCACACAGCCGGAGTAGTTGCAGCCAGTTTTGGAGTGGCTAACTTCATGACCCGCCCGTTCGGTGGCTTCGTATCGGACATATCGGCTCGTAAATTCGGGATGAGGGGTAGATTATGGACCTTATGGATCTCACAAACCCTAGGAGGAGTTTTCTGTATATGGCTAGGCCAAGCGGACTCTCTACCTATCGCGATACTATCGATGATGCTGATGGCCGCGGGAGCCCAAGCCGCATGCGGGGCGACGTATGGCATCATTCCATTCGTCTCGCGACGCTCCCTCGGCATCCTATCCGGTCTAACCGGTGCGGGTGGCAATGTAGGTGGTGGGTTGACCCAGCTTCTGTTTTTTTCGGGTGCGAGATTCTCAACCGCGTCGGGGCTGACGTGGATGGGCGTGATGACGGTGGTTTTAACGCTTCCGGTGGCTTTGATCCACTTCCCGCAATGGGGGAGCATGTTTTTAGGAGCTTCAAAGGATGAGAAATACAATGAAGAGTATTATTATTGCTCCGAGTATAGTGAGGAGGAGAGGGAGATGGGGATGCACATCGGCAGCATGAAGTTCGCCGAAAACAGCCGGGCGGAGCGCGGGAAAAGAGCGGTGGTCGCAGTGGCGGTAACGCCGCCGAACACCACCCCAAACCACCACGTTTAGGTGGTGATCGGAGAGTTTTAGAGGGTGGAGTAAAGGAATAAAAAGTGGTAGTAATATTATAAGTAGGTGTACATATTGTGCCGTACTTGTTGGAGCCTTTGCTTTTTGCTAAGGCCGTCCTCTTCTTATCATCTGTACTTTAAAGTTTAATACTACAAATTGGCTTTAAATTTTGTGAGATTAATATTTTATGTTGTGTTAGTAACTAACTGATGTTGGAAAATGGATCGGGAAACTCACTTGAACACATGGTTTATAATAATAATAATAATAATAATAGCAATAATAATAATAATAATAATAATAATAATAATAATAATAATAATAATAATAATAATAATAATAATAATAATAATTATTATTATTATTATTATTATTATTATTATTATTATTATTATTATTATTATTATTATTATTATTATTATTATTACTATTAGTACTTACTAGTACTGTAGTTGTTATTATTTTAATATGATTAAATTACTATTATGTAATTTTTATTATTGTATTATTACTATTACTAAATTAATTATATTATTACTATTACATGACTAGTTGTTGATTTTATATTTTTCTTCAGTTTGATTAACTTATTATAAATGATTTTAGGATGGCCATATATTAAAAAATATATATGTTTGTTACGGAGATCTACAAGTAATAACGTTTGCATGTACTATGGTTAACCTTTCTAATTTGCTCGCATGCTATTGTTGCAAGTCTTTTTCCTAGTTCTAAGGCCACTTGTTGATTTCTTTATTAGTTAAAAAAAAAGACTATACTTGTAATAATGGGCAGATCTACTTTTAAGTGGTCTTTAATTAGCCCAAGATGACATCTTTTTATTCAATGCATAACTATTTTTAACAATATTTTCGCATATGTTAGTGTGCATCTTATTTAATTATTTGAAAACGTACAAAGACTTGTTTTTTATTAACACATATGTACGTACGTACGTACACTAAAGAATTGTAAACAAGATTCATATGCTAATTTATGAGCATGAGTGTGATTTTGTGTGTAGATAATTTATAAGAGATAGAGGGGGATCACTTGAAATCCATTATTATAATTGAAAACTAGAAAAAGTTATATATGTACACTTATGGGTATAAGGTTTAGGAGTATTTCTTCTTTTAAGCCAATTTTAATAAAGCGCTTGGTTCCTTGAATTGGTTTTATTTGGATTCTATCTTGAAACGTATGGGGTTTGGATGGCAGTAGCGTAATTGGATTTATGGAATTCTTTTGTCAAGTCAGGAGTCGGTTATTGTTTATATATGATTAACCAACAAGGGAGTTTAATCTAGAAAAAAGAGGTTTTGCAAGGTGATCCCAATTTCCCCCTATCGTTTTATCTTTGATAGGGAAGGGCTCCACGTCATGATCATGAAGTTGGGTATTGAGGATATTAACATTATCAAAGAAGTTTCGTTACCTAATGGTGGACCGACTCTTTCATACATTATGTATGTCGATGATGTTATGTTTATTGGTGAATTTGGTGGTGAAAACATGGTTAAATAAACAAGGATACCATGATGTTTATTTATTGTTTCAAGGCTACAAGTTAACTATGCCAAAAGTAAATGTTTCGGGGTGGCCTTGGATGAAAATGTAGTGTGTCAGCACAGTTTTTTCCCATTCACTTATCTTGAGCTTCCACTTAGTGCAAACCTGATGGGTCCAATACTTTATTCTGGAAATCTCCTTGGTTAAGCAACCAAGCTTTAAAGATTTATTTCCTTCATTATTTGATCTAGAGTCTTAAAAAGACTGCCTAATCTCACATAGGTTTTCAATAGGCCATGGTTTTTTTTAGAAATGGAGGAAAAAAGCTCTCTAGCGAATTGAAGTAATTACAACATTGCTTCTTGAGTTGCTCCTTCACTACTACATTTTGGGGTCTTGTATTAGCTTGGTTTGTTTTGAGTCTCTCGATTATCACTAGCCCAGCCACAGTTCTGGAAGATGTCTCGGTCTAGGTTAAAAACATAAATCCGGATTCCTTCTCAACTAAAAGCAGGAGATGACTATTCTTATCAATAATTTATTGCACATGACAGGTTTTATGAAAGGTTAGAAATACTAAGATTTTTCGATATAACTAGAATACCTCCCTAGATAGAGTATTTGAAGACATATTGAGATGGTACTGTTCTCATGGATCTCTAATCGATCAGGAATGGAAAAATTAGATTGGAACATATGGATAAATGACCCATTAGCAGGTACTTTTGTTAGCAATTTAGGTTATTTTTAATGAAGTTTTTTTAATGGTACCACACATTTTATCCTTTATTTTCAACTCTATATTAATTTCCTCTTGGCTATTAATATATCTTGATTGCCCATTCAAAAAAACTTATGAATTATGTATATGTAACTCTTAAGGTTACATATGTTATATATCTAACTCCTACAAGGTTACATATATGTATCATTTTGTAATTATCTTTGTTATATGAGGTTTAAATTAATAAATATTTATATCTATTTAAAATAATGAGATTGAAATTTACTCAAATTAATTTTTAAACAATTAAAAAATATAATTAATTAAAATTATGGTTTTCATTTGATCCTGAGATATACAGTTGATATTTCACTTAAATTTAAGAAAATCAATGGAGGCATTTTTGGTATTTAAAAATTTTGGTATTTGTATCATAATTTTGTTACTTAATAAATATTAATAACTCTTTCTGATATATCTATACTTTATTATTAAACAGATAAATAGCATACACATGTAATATAGAAACTAATCAAATACAAAACTAATCAAATTACCAAACTACTCTAATACTAAACTATTCAAATTAACAAATTATTAAACTAATAAATAACTTTATTAAGTTTGTGATATTTTCATAAACACCTTGTGGGCATAAATTAATGTTTCAAATTGGTTAATAATCATGAAAAATTATAAAACCTATGTTCAATTGAAGTTGTGTCAATGTGATTCTAAATCTCATAGTATAAGGCAATCGACATAAATTAATGTACCAAATTGATTAGTATTTATGAAGAATGCAAACTCTAGGTTCAATATAAGTTGTGGCATGTGCTTCTAATCTCATGGAATAAAAAAACAAGTGGACAAAAATTAGATTTGTCTATAAATCTAAAAAATTTAAAATGATTCAATCCCATAATCAGTGTAAATGGTATGTGCTTTAAATATCTAGGAATAATGCAATGAGCATAAACTAGATTTGTCTAACAATCTAACACACTTCAAATATTTAAAATCCCATAAACAATGTAACTTAAATATCATAACCAATGCAACTTATGTGCATCTATTAAAAATGGAATCAACTAATGTATTAAAAAATAAAAGGAAAACCTGAAAACATACATAAACCGCTTAAATAGATATTTGAAACATATAAAAACTTAGCTTAATATAAAAAAACATCACTTATTTTTGTTGATTTTGAGATAAGAAGCTTGTACTTTTGGTATATCTTTTTTCACTCTAATATTCAAGTTTCACTTTAGATCTCAGAATTAATGAAATTGTAATTATTTATGAGTGATTAAAAGTTTAAAATATGATCTTTAAACTAGTTTTGATGAATTTTATGAGTGTTGTTAGTAGTAGGTTGTGAAGAAGAAGATTAATAAGGCGAAGAGTAAAGTTAGTGTTTGAGAAAGAGATGATAGAATAGGGTTAGGGGGGTCATAATTGGCCCGTAAAAAATACAAATAATAATAACAATAGAAAATTACTTGAATGTTTGGGTATCAATCTTCGATAGAGATGGTTATAATTGTATATGTATATGTCAAGTGTGACAGAGTTAATCAACACCAACCATATATGCTCAAAAGCACCCCAATCGTCATTAGAAAATCTTGTCTTGTAATGTTTATTAATATTATCCGATACGTGACATCTACATAGTAGTCATACGGCATCAAAAAATTTATTCACATGATTTCATTAGAGAAAAGTCTTTATTTGTTAGTATGATGCGGGATTTGATTCAGTTATGCTTTAGAGTTTCTTTTAGGGGTTGTTTGACAGCATCTGAATCAGCTTATTAATGGTTTAAATATCTGAATAGTTCAACACTTAATGGTTGTGACTGTTTGTTTTACGAGCAAATGTCTGAATATTTTATACATTTGCCTCTGAATAGTTAAACATTATACTAATATTGAATGGTTAAGAGGTCTAATGCTGAATGGTTAAGATCTCTTATTTGAATTGGTCAGACATTTACCTTTGAATAGTTAAGCCATATACTAGCTCTTAATGGTTCAGACCTCTTAATGGTTCAACACTTAATGGTTCAGATGTCTTATTGGTTCAACACTTAATCATTTAGAAATGACTAAACAGCCCCTTAGTTGTTCTAACACCAATCTGAAGTTAACCTCACTCTCAAGATCAATAATGCATGATCAGTAGAAAAAGGACGTCAGGGTTGATATCACATCGACCATCTGAACAAATGACATCTTGTACCGATTGGTGTAGTATAGAGAAAAGAACCTACATCAGGATTTCACTGATTTTGCTTAACTTTTTAATCTTCATGCGAGGATTATATATAGTTTTTAAGTTAGACACGTTATTGGAGTTCTGTTCCCTTGGTTTCTTAGAATTTTAAGGCTTAATATTTTAGTCTGTTAGTTGTTTCACCAAACCAAGCTCTTTTTTTATGAGTCTCATTGCGTATGCATGCCTTTCGAGGTGTTCATCAAGTTTATGGTTATGTGTATCATTTATGACCACTATTATCTAGCCACTATTGTTTAATTCATACTTCTCTTGTAATTCAAACTGACAATTTATTTTTTTTGTTTTAGTATTTCTAAGGGTGGGTGCTTCTTTGTATATGTTATCGCGATCACATTTCAACTATATTTTCAAGATCACATTGCTTGTGTTTCTTTTGGATCGTTTTATGACAAGAACATAGCCATTCTCATGTTCTGTTTTAGTTGCCAACCAATCAATTTATCACAAGATGAAAAAACCTGATAATTTCAGATTGTATAATTAGACATCAGTTAATATGAGAACATGGTGAGACTTTAGTTATAGAGGCTCAAAGGGAAGAAAAACGCTTGTACAAGATTAACTTGAAATTGTGAACACCAATTTGCCTACATGCCAAAACTAATAATCCAACATGGTTGTGGCAAACCCGCCTCGGTCATGTCAATTTTAACACTGTTATGCAACTAGGATCAAGCGAATTAGTCTAAGGAATGCTACCCATTGACCTTCCCATACCAATGTGTGAAGCTTGCTTAGCAGGAAAGCACGCACAACAAAGCTTCCCTGACCAAACAACCTTTAGAGCTGCAAAACCATTGGAACAGGTCTATACAAACTTATATGGTGCCATAACACCTGCGATAAAAGCAAGAAGCAGGTACATTCTGCTCTTTGTTGATGACTATAGCAGGTTTGTATGGCCTTTTATGCTTAAAACCAAGGATGAAGCTTTCAAACAATTCAAGAAATTCAAGATTTTAGCTGAAAACCAATACGAATAAAAGAAAAAATTTTCTAAGGATAGATTGGGGAGGCGAGTTTACCTCTAAAGAACTCAATATGTTTTGTGAAAAAAACTGGTATCACAAGGCAGTTGATTGCACCCTACATGCCCCGATAGAATGGGATAGTGGAGAGAAGAAACTGAACTGTATTGAACACAACAATGAGCATTCTTAGTGCCATGTATAAGCCACAAACCTTCTGGGAGAAGTTGTCTAGTATTCTGTTTAAGTATTAAATAGGCTTCCTATGACCTCTCGTATTTTATTTAACGTTTGATTAAACGTCGTTATCTTTTGTAAGCATGTTTTGTTATTAATGCAACTACGAGGATTCGTTCGTGAAATCTGGATGTAATTGGATAATTAATATTGGTAATAATAATAATAATAATAACGATGATGATAATAATAATATGAGCAATGAAAATAGTTAAAAAGGATAACAGTAATAGTAATAAAGGTAAAAATACAAATAAAAATTATAAAAATAATAATGCTAAATAACTATAATAGGTGAAGAATTAAAATTTGATAAAAATAAAATAAGTTTATTTTGTTTAAAAACTTGTAATTAATGTTTATGCATAAAATAATAACCTTTAAAATTTCAGGGACCAAACTGTAATTTCTTTTAATTAAATAAAAACTTTGGAATGAAACTGAACAACCTAAAAACCTCAGGGTCTAAAGTGTAACTTTTGTTCCCAACCCATTATCAACCCGTTTTTCCGGCAAGCTACTCCGGCCGAGCTCCGACCGACCCCAAAACCTCGAAAACGCACCGGTTAAACTCGATTAAATCATTTTTTTAAAGCTTGTGCCACGGTTTCGAACATGGGAACACTCTTTTAATCGATATTTAACACTGTTTAGGCAATCAATTGAACCCATAACCAAAATACATCGAATGCTCAATCAATTCGACACTTAAGACCTGATATTAATGAAATTAATCATGTTCCAACGTTATACTAATCAATACGAAATCAGCGGAGTGTTCAATTGCACCTGAAACAGCTGTGTAAGCACTCGAAACAACCTGAAACGGCCGACCATAAAGGGGTAGCCGTTGGACATCAATTCGAGCAAATTAAGTCTATAAATTAGAGGGCTTCTGCCCTAATCGACATTCCTATACTCACTGTAAGCTCAATTTCGCAATAATACACACACATATCAAATCCCTCTTCGAAGAACTCATCGGCTATCCACCTTACTGTTTCCCTTCAATTCAATCGAAAACAGGTAAATTAAATATATGTTTATACTCGGTTTCATGTGGGGATCAAAAGCCCTTTGATTAATTTGGGTGTAAACTTCGAATCAATATTCGATTTCACTGATTTCAAATTAGGGTTTATGTGGGAATTTGAGGTTTTTCTGAAAAATGATTTTTAAAATTTGGTTTCTAAATTTATCAACAAACTGGGCTTAATCCAGCCGGTTCCACGCTCGGAGTATACACAGGAGGTCCCGGGTTCGACCCCGGGCACCTCCTATAATTTTCTAAAATGTTTTTGAGCAGATTAAAAAAGCTGAAAAATACTCAAAAATTATAAATAATCATTTAAAAAGTATTTTAATCAGAAAATATGCAATATCAATTTCTTTAATATTTTTTTTAGAAATTTCTTTTATTTAAACACTTTAAAAATTTATTATAAAATACTATTCACCATTAAATTCAAAACTTATAATAAATCTTATTTAATAGTTTAAATTTAGTAAATTCATTAACTTTATAAAATAAGTTACAATTTATTTATATTTATTTTATGAAAAATAAATATATACATATACACACTCATTGTAACTAATATAATAAGTTAAATCTACAAAAATTACTATTTAATAGTAAATAATAACCATATAATAACAAAAATATAACTTTTATTAATAGTGTTTATCATTAAAAATTCTTAATTATCAAAATAACCATAATAATCTGCACATGTTTAAAAACATGAAAATCATGGATAAATGGATATTAACATAACACCAAAATCACTGTGATTAACCTAATACGACGTTCCGTGTAGGTGAACGTTAACGAATCCTCGGCATTTCATACAAGACTTCCTAATTGTTCATCTTTATTACCATGTGAGTTTTTCCATACCCCTTTTATATATCTTCACACTTTGGGGTGAAACATGTTAACCTTATGATAAATGCACTTGTAAACTTGTTTAAATCTTGTAAACACTTGGACAATTCTTCTTATTTGTCGTGGTTAATTGAACTTTTGTAATTACCATGTGATGACTATAATATGTACAATCATTAACTATTGCTAGTCTGGCGACGTCATAGATCTATGGGCCTGACAAGGCTGCTTGGTTAATCCAAGTACACTTAGCTAATCGTACATTCTTGTAATCTTGTGATCTTGTAATCTGTTAAGGTTTGATTGTTACATTTGTTCATACATCCCTAATTACTTTATTCACTAACTTATGACTTGAATTGACATCTTTTATATATTTATCGTATGAAAACTATGGAAAGCTCACCAACTTTATGTTGACCCTTTTATTTTTAACATATTTCAGGAAATGATACGGTCTGATATGCTTGAAGCCATTGTCACATCTAGGACTGGACCTAGATTTAAATAAAAATACATCTTTGTTATTATTTGACGTTGAACATCCTAAGTTTTGAATTACGTTTTTCTTCTTAAATGTATGTCATGAATATTGAATATTTATAATATTGTCATTTTAAATTAGTGTTTTGTGGTATGAACAATCTTAACCCTCACATCTCGATGTTTCCGCCGTTAAGGTTGGGGTGTGACACTTCCCATCAGGAGTTTAAAGGATAAAACACCATACGAGGCCTTAAAGGGAAGAAGATCAAGACTAGATCATCTATGGGTGTTTGGGTGTGTTGGATATGTGAAAACACCCTCAAACCTAATGAAGAAACTTGATGACAGAAGTATTCCTATGGTATATTTAGGAACTAAACTAGGATCCAAGGCTTACCGGATGAACGATGTCAAGGGAAAGAAGTTGTTGATTAGTCGAGATGTTGTATTTGATGAAGCAAGGAAATGGGAATGGAATCAACAACAAAATTTAAGCAACAAGGATATTATTTTTGTGATAGATATGGATCCAATTGAAACAAATTCAGCAGCCCAAAGTCATGATTTTGGGCCCACTAAACCAAGCAGCCCATTTAGCCTATTAGAAAACAGTCCCTACGGGGCAGTAGCTCAACAAGTCACGTAGAAACCAAATTGAAGAAAAATCAGACCAATATGATTTTAGCATCCCTGAATCGACTATAAACGAGTTGTGTCTTATGTTTCTTGCTTCAAACAGATACCATAAACCCATTAGATCCATCTATAGTGAAGGAAGAGACATCTGATGTGTATGATCTTCTTCTCACAGAAGGAGAATCAACCAATTTCAAAGGAGCCAAAGGACAAGAAGAATGGGACCAAGCAATGGAAAGGGAAATAGCTTCCACTAAACAAAACAAGACGTGAGAATTGACATATTTACCCCCATGGAAATCACCATTGAACTGAAGTGAACATTCAAGTTCAAACGAGATGCACAAGGAGTAGTTACAAGGCACAAAGCCAGATTAGTCGCCAAGGCTACACCCGAAAAGATGGTGTAGATTATAACGAAGTATTCGAGCCCGTAGCTAGACTTAAGACCGTTAGGCTCATTCTAGCTTTAGAAGCACTAAAAGGTTGGGATGTCCACCACTTAGATGTTAGAATAACGTCTCTGCACGGGTATCTAAAGGAAGAAGTATTTGTAACTTAACCGGAAAGCTTTGTGAAGAGAGGGAAGGAACAAAAGGTATACAAGCTGTCTAAAGCCCTTAACGAGCTGAAACAAGCTCCTCAGGCTTGGAATAAAATTTTTAATGAAGTCCTAAAAGAGTATGGGTTCCAAAGATGCAAGCTCGAACAAGCCATGTACACACAATGATGGGTAACAGTTTAGAGAAAATCATGCAATTCAAATGGCAGACGAAAGAAAGATTTGAGATGAGTGATCTAGGCCCACTCTTTTATCATCTCAGACTTGAAGTGATGCAAGGGAAAGATGGAATAAATATTAAGCAAACAAGTTAATGATGGGGATGTGGGCATGCAATTCCACTAAATACCCAATGGAACCGGAACTGAATTTAACAAAGGAAGATGATAGTAGCAATGTTGATGCAACATAATATCGAAAACCAATAGGGGGCTTTGGCACTTGACTCCTATACAACCAGACCTTGCATACTCGGTAGATACATGCAAACTCCCAAAACTACTCATTTTCAAGCTCTCAAACAGATTTTAAGGTATGTAATAGGAACTATTAATTTGGGTATTCACTATCGGGGAAATGGAAGTATTAGCCTTCTAGGATTCAGTGACAATAGTTATTTAGTTGATATGGAGGATGGAAAGGAACCACAAGTTTCGTGTTATATTTTAATGATCGACCGATAGCATGGAACTCCCAAAAACAGCCAACAGTAGCTTTATCATCCTGCGAGGCAAAATTCATGGCTTCAACTTCAGCAGCTTATCAGGCGATTTGGCTAAGGGGTTTGTTGGTAGAAATCACAGGAAGAAAAGAAGAACGTGTTAGTTTTTCTTCATTCGTTGTAAGTTTTCTATCAATTAATTGTAGAAGAAGTTTCATAAATATTCTCGTGTTTTTTGTTCATTTTTTTGTTGTTCATTCTTTGATTCTCGTACCAATCTCCTCAAAATCTTTATAGCCTGAACCGTGTTACTATACATCTATGTATTATTTGTTCATAACGTAGTGTTTATGTTATGGCTTTATGCAAAATTGATCACCTTCATAGCTTAACACGCCGCAACACACGTTTTTTAGTACTAGATTAATTATAATTGTAGAGAAAGTTTACGGTACAAAGTAAACAATTCTTACGAAGTGATAATAGCCATTGATCTAAACGATGTATGGTTCAGATTAAAAATAAAATAATTACGCAAGAAATATGACTGGAGGGGTAAATTTGAAAATGGTCTACAATTGTTGATTTTTTTCAAATTTCCCCTTTTTTAAAACGCATATACTTTTTTATATGACATTATTTTTTTTTTTAAAAAATCCACCATAAAATCGAGCATTTTGTTCTTTTTAATATGAGTATAGTGTTGCTATACTTTTTTTAAGAAAATCAACATTTTCTTTAAAAACGTTTATGTGTTGTGCGTATATACGTGATTGTTATATGCGTAATTATGAACATAACTTGCGTAATTATCATAACACTTGCTTAATAATAGATATAACTTGCGTAATTATTTTTTATAACGTGAGTAATTTTTCTTTGCATAAAATGAATATAACTTGCGTAATCATGTACCTTTTATGCTTAATTATAGCCCGGACGAAACCACCCATCCACCGGAAAACACGTGTCACGCTCTGATCACTCTGTACGATTCGCACAAAAATTACACTTTATATAGTAACCGGCCCATGTAAACCGTAATAGGTATTTAACTTTTAAGAGGGCCCACAATGGGGCATGAAATGGGTGCCAAGCTAGCCTATATACCCAGAACATTTCTCCACCCAGGGTTTGATTAGGAGCGCGATGGGTGTTCTAGGGATGGTGCTCATGATTGGCGTAATTGCAATAATAGTTTTTCTTCTTTTTTTTTAATGTTTTCCTGTCAATTACAATACTACACAACATCATATTCATTGTATTTGAAACCAACATTCACGCAAACACTTTTAAACATCTTTATAATAATAACACCACCACTTACATAACGCTTACGTTACAACATTTTTACGACACACCCAATGCAAACAATCTAAATCGCACATGATAAGAACACAATGCCGTTAGCCAAAAGCAAAAGCTCCGAGAAGTACGACACAATATGTACGACTACTTGTACATATCACTAACACTTTTTATTTATTCACTCAACCCTCTAAAACTTTCCTTATTCATCTTCCGGTCCCCTAAACGTGGTGGTTTGGGGTGGTGTTCGGCAGCGTTACCGCCACGGCGACCACCGCTCTTTTCCCGCGCTCCGCCTGGCTGTTTTCGGCGAACTTCATGCTGCCGATGTGCATCCCCATCTCCCTCTCCTCCTCACTATACTCGGAGCAATAATAATACTCTTCATTGTATTTCTCATCCTTTGAAGCTCCTAAAAACATGCTCCCCCATTGCGGGAAGTGGATCAAAGCCACCGGAAGCGTTAAAACCACCGTCATCACGCCCATCCACGTCAGCCCCGACGCGGTTGAGAATCTCGCACCCGAAAAAAACAGAAGCTGGGTCAACCCACCACCTACATTGCCACCCGCACCGGTTAGACCGGATAGGATGCCGAGGGAGCGTCGCGAGACGAATGGAATGATGCCATACGTCGCCCCGCATGCGGCTTGGGCTCCCGCGGCCATCAGCATCATCGATAGTATCGCGATAGGTAGAGAGTCCGCTTGGCCTAGCCATATACAGAAAACTCCTCCTAGGGTTTGTGAGATCCATAAGGTCCATAATCTACCCCTCATCCCGAATTTACGAGCGGAGATGTCCGATACGAAGCCACCGAACGGGCGGGTCATGAAGTTAGCCACTCCGAAACTGGCTGCAACTACTCCGGCTGTGTGAAGCTTCAAGCTAAACCTATTGATCAAAACAGAAACAATGTTAATTAATTAGTTGTTAACTAAAAGATTTAACTACGAGTTAGCGATAAATTGATGAAGAATGTTTAGCTACCGGTCGTAGAAATATTCAGAGATGACATTGTTTAAGCATAGCTGCACGCCCATTGAGTATCCATAGATACAGAAAAATACCCATGTCCTGTAATTTGTCACAGCATTTTTGAACACCTGCAATGCAATAGATCGAAGACACAAAACTCTATAAGAAATAAGTTACTAGCTATATCAAGGAATCATAAACCTTACAACATATTCAATCGCGACCATTTAGATCATGTCCCAAAATGTAAGACATTATTTTTTTTTTTAATTATATATTACCTTAGAGAATTTATCCTTTGAAGCTCGGCCGTCCTTCTGAACTTGAGCAAAGTTGCCATCGGGCAAATCTTGGCCGTAGATCAAAACAAGAGCCCCGACGATGAGATGAAACCATCCCGGGATAAAGAAAGCGATCCTCCAGGCGGTAAAAGGCGTGGTTTCGAGCATCTGAGTGATGATATGGAACAACACCGGCATCAGCAGCTGAGTGAGCCCACCTCCCGCATCACCCCACCCCGCCGACACCCCGTTCACCACCCCGATTATCTTCCCGTTAAACATCACACTCGTCCAGTACTGGCACGACACGAACGTCGCCAGCGAGAACCCGATCATGAACCTGACCGCCACATAACCGCCCGCGTCCGCCACGAACGAAAAGCTGAACACCACTGGTGCAGCAAGCATGTTGATCACGGAGCACCCGTATCTCGGCCCAATGAGGTCACACAGCACCCCCATCACCAGCCGCGACAAGATGCTGCCCGATACGGACGCGATCCCCGCGTTCGAGATGTCGGAGCGTGTGAGGTTGAGGTTGTCCCGGATGATGGGAACCAGCGGCGCCGCAGCGAAAGTGGCGATGACACAAGTGCAAAATGAGAGCCATGAGAGGTGAAAAGCCCTCATGTGTGGTTGCGCTACGGAGAAAATCTTCATCTTTGTAGCTTTGTTTTCGGAGTCCACCGGCAAAGCGAACGTCCGCCGCGTGGTGGCCGTGGCCGTGGGGATGGAGATGACTTCTTCATGCTCATGGATGGTGGGTGAGGAAGCCATTGTTGTTACAAGAGTATTAGGGTATATATGAAGAAAAGCTAAAGTTGAGAGAATAGTATAAGCTATAAGAAAGAATAAGCTGTAGATGTGCTTATATTATAAAGGTTGTATTTGTGGTTATTTATAGATTAAAAACAGAGGGTTTTGACTTTGAGAAGTGAGATTTGCAAAAGCATATTCCCCCTCAAAATAGACACGAGTTTTGACTTTTGAAACACGTCCCCTCAAAAGAGACATGAGGTAGTTTTGACTTTTGGAAAAGCACATTCCCTTCGAACTTTTAGATCCTTTTTCGTTATTTATAAATGTCGTTAGTAGTTTTCTAACCGTTAAGAGGGACATCTTAACAGGCCGGTATGTTTGTTGGTTAGTAAAATTAATGATCCTAGTGTAACTAAAACCTCAACTTTTAATAGTACGATAGTGACAGAGATGTGAAACACTAATTATACACTAAAAAGTTACTATAAGCGAGGCTTTACTGAGTAGGTATCTTCTAGTTTAATTCTGAATTAATGCATTTATACTTGATTATCCAAAACCGTAATATAAGTCCATTTGGTTTCCAATCCTTTCTGCTAATCATCTAAAATCTTAGGCACACAGAAACATATATTTATATTTTTGGATTTTGGATGTATGTATATATAGAGCATTCACATTGGAATATATTATATGAAAAGTATTTAAAATGCTAATTTTTTACTTTTACGTTAGAATCTTTTTCCCGGACCCTTATCTATAATTTATATGGTTTGCTACAGTGAATGATTAATACAAGATATTTCATCATTTCATATTTTTATTTCCCCAAACTATCTTCCTGGCCTCCCTCCCCGCCTTTTTTTGCCCGTTTGTTATGCACAATGATAAAACACCCACCCTCCAAATGTTTTGGGCTACCTTTCTCCTCAAAAAGATGCAACTGGTATTGTTCTAAATCAAACCCTAAATTGAAGTTTTTAGTATATTAGTGTTTTGTAATTCGTTGACAAGAAACCCTAAAATGAAATTTTGTAGACCAATGTAGGATCAGATCATTTCAATTTGTTTGATAAGTTTCCATTTCTTAAGTTAGCCTTTGTTAAATATTACCATGTTTTCCTTCTTAATTAGTGCTTTCTTGTTCATTGTGTTATTCCAGACCATCCTTATTCTTCAGTTTGAGTATAAATATTCAACAAAACCTAAGTTGTAACATTCTGCAAAAATTGCTATCGGCCAACTTGCTCTCAGTTTGATTTATTATCTCTTTGTTCTTATACCCATTGATTCTGCATCAAAATATAGAATCTAGAATATTAACTTGTTGATTAGGACATCCAAATGCATATTGTTTAGGCATAACATGTGGTTTGTAATTCTATTCTTTAAGTCCCCTTTTAAATACTTGTTGTTTATGCATAACTTGTTGCGGCTTAGACTGCACTTTTGAGACTCTTTTAGTTGCTCACAAACTGTATTTTCGAACTGTTTTCCAGCTCACAAGCTACATCTTTTAAAGCATTTTGGCAGCTACCAAACTGCATTTTTAGGACTACTTTTATGGCAGCTCTTAAAACTCACTTTTGAGACTAATCTTGCAGCCCTCAAACTACATTTTTAGGACTGTTTTGGCAGCTCAAAATTTGTATTTTTCGAACTGTTTTGGCAGCTCACAAACTCCATTTTTGAGAGCGTTTTGGCAGCTCCCAAACTGCACTTTTAGAACTCTTATGGCAGATCCCCAAACTACACTTTTGAGACTCCAAAACTGCATTTTTAGCTAGGGACTGTTTTGGGTAGCAATAAGCTGCATTTTTAGGATTGTTTTCGCAAAATTAAAATTGTGTTTTCAGAACTTTTTTTAACAACAATAAACATTGCATTTTATGAAATGTTTTGGGTAGCAATAAACTACATTTTAAGAGTTGTTTTCACAGCATTAAATTGATATTTTCGGGACTGTTTTTGACAGCAATAAATATTGCATTTTAGGGATTCTGTTGGCAGCAATTACTTGTATTTTTGGGATTGTTTTCACAGCAACAAAACTTCATTTTGAGGCATGTTTATAACACTTATTTAATTTCGTAGATATGGATTCACAAGAGATATACCTCACTAGTCTTCTTAGCCAAGATTCTCAATTCAATCACACTTATGGTGGGAAATATGAAAGCTCTCCTGTAAGTCTTGATGACTCTCTACCCTTTCCGCTTAACTTAGTGAGGACGAAAGGTGTGAAATTCAGCCTAGAAGAAGATAAGTCGCATGACTAAATTGTAGCCTTGATGCCATTCAAGGAACTGATAAAAAACACACTCAACTCTAAGAAAAAAATCTTGGTAAAGTGAATTTTAATAATTCAAACTATCACCTATTGTATGATAATAGTTCATACTATCAATTTGGCCGTTAACACACCCAACTTTTATTTTTATTATCAACAATAATCCTAGTGACATAATTTTCAAATTTTTACACTCGATTCGATTCACAACAATAATTATAAATGAAATAAAGAAACATACAAGTTAAATTGAGACTAAATAGATACAAATCGAACGTAAAAATTTGAAAACTATGTCATTGGTATTATTGTTGGTAATAAAAGTGAAAGTTGAGAGTGTTAGCAGCCAAATTGATAGTATGGATTATTATCGGTCAATAGGTAATAGTTTGGATTATTAAAATCCAATTTGACAAAAATCTTTGACTAGTTTCAGCAACATAAAGAAACAATAATCAAGCGGACAGTTAAGCCTTTAATACATTGATGGTTGTGTATTCAAAAGGCCAATAATAAATTCTATGCAAAACTAACTCAAGTTGAAAGGTTAAATCAAAGTGGCATGACCGAGCAAGACAAGGTAGATTTTCCACACTGTTATTTTAAGTGTAACTTTATTTTTTTTATTTTACTAACATGTATTTTATTCTCAAATTAATGCAAGCTTGAGAAGGCCAAGATCATGTATCGATCACTAGAAAAGGAAAACTTCCGATTCGAGCATTGTTGGAACCTATTAAAGGATCAACCCAAGTGAATTTCACAATACAGAAAGTATATACCAAAACAAAGAAGTACAATTGTCCCATTCCTGACCCCGACCACGAACCCTACATCTAAAACCCCATCCCTAGCGTGAAATGTGAAAAAGGATGAAGTTATCGAATTAGAGCGGCCACAAAATACCTAATGCAAATAATTAAAATTGACAAAAGATAGAGTGTTAGAAGGTCGTCACAAATAAAAGTGTTTACTTACCCAATAAGTAGTCCACGTCATCAAAAAGAAATGCACCTTTAATGAGTCAAGTGGTTTATATCAGAAGATGAAGATTGAAGGATTTTAGATTGTAGAAGTTTTAGATTGACGGACCCGACAGTTGATTTTAACTTTCTGCTTAGTGTTTTGGCCATATAAGTAGTCCACGTCATCAAAAAACTAACGGTGTTAACTCTCAGTTAGTAAGGGATTGTTACAGGAAAATAAGCTCAAAGTTGGGAGTGTCCGTAAACATTTGCCGAGTTGCGATTAATCCCGACCAATATATAAAATTTGGGATTATTAAAATCTAATAATCCTTATGAAAATAACAAGTGTTTAAGATGAGATAACTTAATATCTCAATACAAATAGGGTTGTGTTATACAAACACTTATTTTTGTTATTGTGACGACCTATTGTCTCTATCTCTCTCCATATGTCTATATGTATGTATAAAGAGAGATAGAGAAAATAAAAATAAATTGGGTGTATTAATAACATACCCCTAAAATAAGAGAAGTTATTGGTTTCAAGTTTCACTTATAGCAAAAATAAAGGTTTCTGGTTGGGCCAGGGGGTTTTCTCTCACATATGGTGAATTTTCTTCTAATGGTGGTCTCGGGTTGCGTATTTGAGTAATGAAGATGATTGGGTGGTCTAGTAACTCGTTAGTGATTTAGTTAGCCTTTAAAAAAACCGGAAACCAATATTTAAAAAAGGATATAAATAAGTCAAGCTAGTCCGGTTTTAATTATATTCGAGCTCTTATTAAATTTAAAAATGATTGAGTTGGGTTCATAAGTAATTTTAAAGCTCGATGACTATAACATTTTTAAGTTTTTGTAACATTATGAAGAAAAAAAATTGATGGGTGAAAAGTAAAACTAGAGTTAACAAGTTTTAGATATTTAACTACAATGTCACATTTTTATACAAATTAACTATAACAACTTGTTAACTATTAAAACTTGAAATGTGACCCATTTTTTACGACAATTTATAACTCAAATATCATCAAACTAAATTCCATCATAAAAGTTTGAAACTACGTACACTGTTTCCGTGAGAGGCAATACACCAATACCATGTGGGTGGGTGTGAACTAGCCTTTAATGTCAACTAGAAAGATTCTACCACGCGCTGTGCGGTCTCAGTTTAATTTTCATTCGAATTTTCATTCGAAGCGTGTTACAGATACAAAAATGTTATTTAATTATGACCATTACATACATACCAGCTTAATTACAAAAAATTTGATGCATGTTATAGATACAAAAGCAGCAGGCATGCATAAGTTTCTTAAGCTATATTTCACCAAAAGTTGTGGCCTTTCATATCGAGTCAGTTCAAAAGATTATGCTCAGCCAAATTTCACCAAAAGTATGTTTCTTCGAGGTGCGCCTTCTATTGAGTTTGTTGTCTTTGGTTTCTTCGAAGTGCTGGATTCAGTTTCTATGTAAATACCGGCTTAATTACAAAAGTGTTAGGTTTATTGGGTTTTTGAATTTTCGTGTGCGTTATTTGTTTGTGTATGCCTGGTGTGTTGAAGGTAAGCTTCCTGCTTGTTGTGGCTTGCTGTGTTGTCTTAATTTGGTGTTGTTGGTGCTGGAGTTGCTGGTGTTGTTGAAATCAAGATGTTTGTTGTTGATTGAGTTTGATGACATTGCTGATTGTTGATCGCATCGTCCCTGAATGTGAGTCTGTTTGTGCCTGCATTTGAAATCTCATTTCCCTCCCCTTTAGGGCTTGGATTGGTGCTTGTATTCCTATTGTTGTTTCGCAAGCATCTAGGATTCGTAGATCTGAGCATTCAATGGCAACCATCTTGGTGACAACCTCATGAGAGATTGTCGTTCTAATTTCTTCTGTGCCGTCTGAGATCATTGCTGAGATCTGATACCTGTGTTTATAATTTTTGAAGCATTAGTTGTTTGGTTTACATTTTATATAAACATTACTGTTTTGTAATTTAATATTGAGCTAATAACAGTTAAACAAATAATAGAGACCTAATTTAAAATTATAGCACCAGATATTAGACACAATATGTTTCAATATGTACAACATATGCAACATGTAATATTATAAGATGCTAAGATAAAGTAGAATGATGCAAGACGAGTTTGGACCCAGAAAATCATATAATTTTTCATATAAAGGTACATTAGGTAAGCTATATTTAAAAGCGTAATTTTTAGTGTTCAATCATAGGGTAACTCACATGTATTTTGCTCTCTCAAATCTACCATGGCTTGGGCAGTACCAGGTTTTTTTGCTTTCTAGCTGAAATTGAATGACTAATGGGTTGAACTCTTCCTCACTTGTTAAAAACGAATGATCAAAAGTTCCATAAAGTGCTTTAGTTGATATAACATACTCATAAGTCAAAAAATACAAATAAGAAATGGCCATGTAAGTTGTGACTAAACCCTTCAATCGTGTTACAAAATCAACTCATTTTCTCATCTCCATATCGTTACCCCTTTGTAAATTAGCATTTCAAATTCCAGCTTATAAAACATTGTAGTTTCAAAAGAAAAAAAACTATTTACTCAAATTATAAAAAAAGTTTCTTAATTTCTTAAAAACCTATTTATGTAAAATGATAATCAAAATGAAATATTAGTTGTAGCTGGTCAAGAAACTCTAAGTATTGCTTGTTTTCTGATGCAATGTTGCAGTTAAAGTCTATAAAGAATGTCAAGATTTGTTATGCAATGTCTGCAAAATTAAAAAATAGTTAATAAATGAGATAGTCAAAGTTATATACATAGGTTGAGTCTTAATTGCATTTTCTTGAAACTTCATATCCATACTAATAGATTCTGAAATCTAAAATGAAGAAGCAAAATCACGTACTTCATATAACAATCAAATCACACCATTAAAGTTGTTTATAACCGAGATTAAACATCAGAAAAAATATATCCAAAACTGCACTTATGCCTATTTCAAGACCAGGGACGTAAGCTGTCGAAAACAACTCAATGTCATAAATCAAAAGCTGCCCATGACAGCTAATATAAAGGAGTAAAATTCAGTCCTATATATACATATAATTCACTAAATAATATATAACAAAATTAACACAAAAAAAAAAAAAAAAACAAAGTACAGTATAATTCAATTACTAAAATCACACAGATTAATAACTAATTATAATGACCAAACAAATCAGATTAGCAGCTGACAGACCAGCCATGTTGCAATCCATAGGGAGAAATAGAAATGCCTAGTTTTATGAAACATGTGATATACAAAATCTCAAGCTAAGGTATATAGAAAAAAGAAACATCACTTGCCTAATCAAATAAAATATAGTATTTTAAACAAACATAGCCCTCTAGCAAAATCAATGTCTTAACCGGTATCGATTACAAAGATGTGTCCGAAGGTTTCACATCTTAAATCGTGTAATGGAGCGTTTGGAAATAGATTACGCCTAAAAGTTAGGTTATATAGATGTGATACAACTCCTAACTCAATGCAACAGAACACAACCAAATACATAAAGACCAAAAATTCATATGATATCAATACAGATATAAATAAGATATTATATGAAATGAGGGTCAATTACGTCAAATAATCGCTGCTGCATTCATAGAATAAAAAATTACAAGCAAGAAAGTAGCCACATGGAGTATCATAACAATATAGTACGATCAGAAATTCAGAGACAAACGGCTGAAATCACAGTCCAAGATGAAGATAGCAACATAAGAGAGAAATAGGAAGAGTGCTAGTATACTGAAGTGCATAGAAAAAGCAGGAAGTGTAGAAACAGAGCGTGCAAATACAACTGTTAACATCAACTCACATAAAGCTATGCTGATGATGGAACACGTGGAAAGTTCAAAACACACTGTTCATTTACTCACAAATAATTATAGAGTAATTATTTATATGGCATTATGATATACCTCCGTGTTATACGATTTAATTAATAAAAAATATTAAACGTTTATCAAATGAAAAACGAAAAATCATAAAACATTAGTTTAAGATAGGATATTAATAAAATTACGTATAAATGTTACTTTGATTAATAAAACTATTTTGTTGTTTTTTGTAAGCTTTCTTTTTTAGAGGATTGTTGTTTCAACATATAGTTCTAAAAAAAGACTATTTTGAAAACCTCATTTTATATAAAAATCTCATCGTTTAAAACTATAGCTTTTAATTATTATTGTTTTATATATTTTTTTGAACTATAAAGATTTTATTAAAACTAAAGATGCTTAGAAAAACCTAACCAACAACCAATTACATTAATAAGATAGGATCTTTTTAACCAGTCAGTTCAAGAGACTTTTACTTTGCTATTCCCATGAGCTATCCAAATATACGATAATTGAGTAAAAAATATCGGTTTTCAAGTCACTTGATTTGAAAATAGCTTCGTTTCTTTCTTTTCAAATAACCGACCAAGTTATAAAAACAATAGCCTCATTAATGAACTTCTTTTTCTTCTTTTAAACCGTCATTGAATCCAAACAATATTTTCCTATTATAAATAACTAGCTTTAATTACCCGTATACTACACGGAAGTGTGAAAAGTTAATTATTAAATAACATAAAAATAAAAATAAAATCAAGTTTGTTATATATTAAATAAGACATAACAAATTTTGATTATAAGGTCACAAATGAGCAAAAACATCCTTGTAAACTACATCTGTAGTAACATTAGTAGGTTTACACTCATTATCTAAAGCTAAAAGGTTCAATCCATCTTTACTCTTAACTTGTGACAAGATGGCATAAAGCTGATCATACGTAAAAATATGCATTTTCAAGTATAAACCGACACTTGACAGAGATTGATCTTAATTTTTGTTTATTGTCATAGCGAAATATGCAGTCAAAGAAAACTATCTTTTTTTAGACTTAAAAGGAATACTTTTGACAGGTCAAATCGTGAGCTAGATATTGAGTGGGTGTGAGAATATTAGTATGAATAAATTAATATTTGAATAATATACACTGAAAAGTTATATGCAATAATTAGATCAATTTCGAATTATTTTGACCATTTAATCAAATATAGAAATATAACATTGAATTGGGTTGGATCGGGCTATAAATGTTCATAATATCTCTGACTAGTTGTTGATTATTATTTATTTAATACTAACTTTAGTAAACACGTGTATTATACGGATTGAAAAAATAAAAATTAAATATAATAAAATTTTATGAATTATAAAATGATAATCTAAAATAAGATATGATTAAAATTACATATGAGTAATAACTATAAGTAGTAAAATAACGATATCTTTAAACTTTTGTTTTTAAACTTTCTTTCCAAAAAAAGTTAAACATTTTTTTCAAAACAAACCTTATTAAAAATGTTATTTTTTAAAATTTTTTATTATAACTCCTAATTTTAATTATTTTTAGTTTATAAAAAAATTTACTTTTTAAAAATACCAATTTTAAAATATTTTATACTTTAAAAAAAGTTAGGTCTTTTTGAAAAAAAATTTAACTGTATAAAAATTATTTTCTAGAAATAATATTAATAAAAAGTCATCTTTTTTAATTTATTAAAAAAGTTTACATAAAAAAGAAGTAAAATTATTTAATAGTTTTAATTTAGTTAATTATTTAAAAGAGAGAGTGATAAAAATAATCAACTTAATGGGCTTAAAAATGTACAAAGTATCCGTTTAAGTTACTATTTTAATATTATAAATAAATTGTAAACTTTTAAAACCACTTTAACTTCGTCACGTGTTAAGATAGTTTACTGACTCCTGACGTGTACCATAAATGCTATTAATCATTTTGAGAAAGCCATGATTTACTTCGTGCACTTTACACATTTAGTAAATATTGCTTCACGTTGCTTTTTACAAATATCTCATACCATACTGATTAGTCCCACCATTATAGAAAATGAAAAAAATAACTACTTCAATAAAATAATAATGCTTATATCAAAAACACAATAGTAAAAAAAAACTAATTTAATCGCAAATTTAAAAAATTTGTCAATACCATCATGCAAGATTTTTTTCGACATCCTTAAATATTCATCTCATGAGCCGGAGAAAGTGTCATGCGCTATTTGATAAATTACACAAGTACACTTATTGTAGAACGGTAAAACTTGATTTACTTCTTGCATCGTACCATTGTTGAAAAGATGGCACATCTCGCTTCAATCGTAAAGCAGAGAAATTCTTTAAGCCCCTAAAAAGTGTTTGGGGCCCAATATTACAAACTAGACCACCAAGAAAGAGAGACTAGATACATAACATAGGCTACAACATCGAACTAAAAGAAAAGATCAAGCAAGTCCTTAATGCCCACAAGAACATCATACAGTCAAACAGATGGCTATAAAAGATTTTGACAATCCATTTGTCGAATCTTGGGCCCAAAGAAAATATTATAATACCCTCAAGTCCTCAACTGTAGGGTCGATCAAGCGAAAATCTTTCTCCACACACGGGCCTAAAGGGTGCAAGAAGCAAATGTGTTTATTTATTCGACGTCACTTTGAAAAATATAAAGGACTAAACATTTATCAAACACATAGTTCATCTGGATTTGATGAAGAAATATAAAACAAAGTGTGGCTAACTGATTATTATCACCATGATTATCTACCAATCATATATGGATCTGGCTAGTGATGGAATCAAAAAAAATTTCTTAGATTAGATGTAGTGGTGCTTCTAGTGAGCTTCAAAGTTTGCTGATGTGGATACAATTAAGATGTTAAAGCCACTACGTCTTATTTAAAAGGGGGCTTCAAATTTATTTTTAGTCAAACTCTTAACGGACGTAAAAGAGATAAATGATTTATTATTTTCTCACTTTTAACTAAGAACGACTTTAAACCACTACATTTGATTTAAAATGATTTCAATAAATTCATATTTGTCTATGTGTCATTTTAACTAAGTAAACCATTACACACAGTCTTATGGTGTCAGTATTTTTCAGATCTTAAATTCTAACAACCCAGATGTTATGGTTTTTGGATCAGTCAAAGGTCGGATCAAGTCACAAATAAAAAACATCGTCACTAGAAAAAAATCAATATCATTAAAACATAAGAAATTAAAATGTCTTTTATTGTTATTCCCTACAAAATTTCATGTTTTGAAACCGATCCATCATATCTTCAATGGTAATTTTAACAAAGAACTGTATTTTAATATATATATATTAATTACCCATTTGATTACGTAAATTTATTTTTATGTGTTTCATTGAATAAAAGCATCTTTTAATACTTGTGGTTGTAATCGATAGAACTAATGTTAACTTTAACAAACAATAAACAAACGTATATTCAATATGTTTCTTTGGAACCGATAGAACTAATTAATAATGGTATAATAGAAAATGCGAATTGACTTGGGATTTTGATTTTTAATTCTACCATTTTACAATCTACGCAACTAAGACAATAACATTTATTAAAACTTTTATGTAAATTTTAATTAGTTTTTCAACTTACAAAAAAACTTATATAATATTTTTAAAACCAATACGCAATGGGGAAATAATCTTTTTTTTTTAAAACAATGGTGTCAATCATAAACAAAGATTGGTATCATTAAGAATTTGCGTATTATATGTTCTTCTTGGAACAGATAAAAATGGTGTTAGTTGACTTTGATCTCCGTAAGGTAGTTCCACCCCTGGATCCAATCAAAACCCTAAAAATAAAGTAAAAAAATAACCATATTTTGTGCCCGTAATCTTTAGGTATTTACCGATGGAATTACTATCAGCCATTAAACACACAACAAAATCTAAGAATAAGATTTTGGTAAAAACAATTTCATAACTAATGCGATAGAATTTTGGTTAATTTTCTATTGCTGGTCGTAAGAAGGTATTCGTTCGCGTAGGGTTTTACAGGAAAGATGCCCCCTCAATGGGTCGAAGTTCTTAATGAATCGACATTAGTAATCTGTTGTAAAATTTGATTATAAATACATAATGCAATCCTTCTTGTTCTCATAAAGTAACTTTTCAGAGTATAAGTCTCAAGATATCTATTCTTTGTTGAATACCAATACTAACTCCACATACCATGATTTTATTTGTAATGATTGGATGTGGAAGTTAATATGACGAATGTAACACGGAATCCGTCTTCTGAGCAGCAAATATGATGTTTGTGGGTTTGTTAGAATTGGTAGTTTCAATTTCGAATAAGGTCCACTTGTATACATTTCAATCTAACTCTGCACAAAGTCCTTTGTTAGCGAACTCATATATTGAACAAAGCTAGGAATCAACATTATAAGCTAGTAGGATTTCCTAACTCTTAAGATGTCACACAAGTCCTTACATGGAATTGAGTTACCATGTATGCATGATTCTTGCATGTGCCCACATCTATATATATTTGTTGGGTGATATTTCTTGTTCTAATCTTTCAGATCATTGATATAGTTTATCTTTAAGATTTGAACATGTAATGTTGTTTATCTATAACATAAGATATATAACGTTGTTTATACATGTAAGATCTAGTAATATAACATAATTTATCACAAGAATAACTTATCAAACACTTATGTAGCTTGGTATAACCTAAACTAACCCAATAAAACACATCAAAGCCCATTAAATCTAAAAACTATAATTTAGTCCTGCATATATAAATAAGCCTAAAATAACTTTTCATCACTTAATATGTCTTGGTGTAACAATTGAACATCTCAAGGACTAAAATGATGTGTTAAGACGCAAAAGTATAAAGTCTTCGTACCTATGTTACGGCATACCCAAATCACTTGTTATGATCTAATTGTCTTGCTATAACGTAAACCACCAACACATGTCAAGGTTAAATAAGACCCAAAATTATAAAATATTCAAACGTGTGTGTATACATATATGTACAATAGGCTTAAAACGAATTATTTTGACATAATAATGCATGGTGTAACCTAATTAAACTCAATAACACATACCAAAGCCCATTAACTCTCAAAAGTGTAAATTAGTACTACATGTGTACATTAGGTACAAAATGATCTTCTATGATATAATGTGTCTTGTTGCAACATAAACTAACACACTAACATATGTTAAAGGCCGACCCAAAAGTATAAAATATTCAAATGTGTGTATACATATATGTATGTATTAATAGGCTTAAAACGAATTATTTTGACATAATAATGCATGGTGTAACCTAATTAAACTCAATAACACATACCAAAGCCCATTAACGCTCAAAAGTGTAAATTAGTACTACATATGTACATTAGGTACAAAATGATCTTTTATGATATAATGTGTCTTATTGCAACATAAACTAACACATTAACATATGTCAAAGCCATTAAGGTCTGAAAGTGTAAATTAAAACTTGCCAAAAATGATTATGTCTAATATGTCTTGCTGTACCCTAAGCTAACCCTCTGACACATGCCAAAGCCTATGAAGGCGTGTAACAAGCTACTTTAACCGTAACAAGATATTATCTGTTTTGCTCCTGATTTGTTGCTCATGCAAAAATTCACTGTTTTGTTTTCATCCGATGAGTTGCTCGTCCAGAAAAAACGTGTCTAAGTAGAGGAGGTTTCCACCCCCTAATAAGGAATATTTCATTCTTCCCCTCAACTTATGTGGGATCTACATCTTTGTAACAACCCACGTAAACCATACCAAGATATTATCTGCTTTGCCCACGATGGGTTGCCCATCCAGAAACTCATGGTTTTTTTTCACCCGACGAGTTGCTTGCCTAGGCAAAAAGGGTCTTAATATAAAAGGTTTTCACCCCATTATAAGCAAGGTTTCGTTCTTCCTCTCAACCGATGTGGGACTTACATGTGGAGAGATGTAAGTCCCATATCAATATATGTAAGTTCCACATCAGTTGAGGGGAAGAACAAAATCTTTCTTATAATAGGGTGGAAATCTCCTCTACCAAGACGTGTTTTGCATGAGCGAGCAACTTGTCGGGTGAAACAAAACCGTGAGTTTCTAGATGGGCAACCCATCAGGAGCAAAGCGGACAATATATTGGTACGGTTTACATATGCTGTTACATATGGGTTTAGAGCTAGGGACTGATTCAGTGTTCTAGCGAGGACGCTAGGCTCTATAGGGGGGGGGGGGTGGAGATATAAGCTCCATATTAGGTGAGGAGAGAATGTAGCCTTCCTTATAAGGGGTGGAAACCTTCTCTACGAAGACGCGTTTAGCCTGGCCGAGCAACGCGTCTAATGAGCACAAAACCACGAGTTCCTGGATGGGCAACTCATTAGGAACAAAACGGACAATATCTTGGTATGGTTTACATAAATGTTACAACTAGAATATATAACTTGTTATGACTTTTAGTATGTCTTGGTGAACCTAAACTAATCCATTATGGTCGAATAAGGATTGTAAACAAAGAAAGTACACTGGTCAGTAGTAAACCTTTGTTTTTGCTAATATGTCACAGCACACCAACAAATTAATGTTGAAATAAAATCAAACCAATATCGAAGATTGTAAGCATATGTAAATTTTTTTGTTAAATTTAGGCAACAACACACTTAAGCCGACTTATTCTACTAAGGATTTCCATAGACTCTCTCCCTCCCTGTGGTGATTCAGACCTAGATGCATATCGTTACGCCTATGCCATTATCGACCCCGCCTTGACCGGTGCACCTATACCCCTTGGTATGTAGCCTCTAATCGCTTATCATCAATTGTCATTGTTCAAGACCACCTCCACCGCTGCGACCGTCACACGCACCACCATTATAAGTTGATTTAATTGATGTTATGGACTTGATCTTAGTTGATAATTAGGGCTTGATTCATGTTGATAATTGATGACTTGTCGTTAGGTTTACACAAAAACTTAAATAACCTACGTAGTTAGGATATCATTTTCACGAAAAGCATGTGGTTAATGTTTACGGTTTGTTTGATTATTAATACTAAACCTAAGTATCTTAACTATACACTTAACTTTGGTTAAGTGTTGAAAACAATAACTTTAATTGACTTTAACTATTAAAAGCTTAAACATGAGATTAAAATATAAGTTTGTGAACAATAATTAAAGATGATCACACCGGCTAGGATTTCAGGTTGAGAATCATAATGTATAACCTTGTTTGATCATCACTTAAGAAAGTTACATAGAAATAACCTTGTTTTTAAACTTGTATTGAAAGATAATCATAAGACGATGAAATTTGGCCGTGTTTTTTTACGATCCTAAATCGAATATGGAAACAAACAATATGTCATCTGAATGATTATCAATTCAACTTCTTAGACTAGATCAAACATCACAATTGTTAATGTTTCAAAAATCAATAATTTATGGCTTATGTCAATGATTTTAATAAAGGTAAATCTTTCTTCACACAAATCAAAACACATAAATCTACCTAATCACCACAGATTGAATGATCAAGCAAGATTCATGTCTAAACAAAGGTAAAAATTAGTAAAATGGATATGATATAAGGGAAGGATCGACCTGTTGGTTGACTTCTCAATTGAGAAAAGATGGAATGAAACTGGCAATGCTCTCTTCGGTTTTCATCCGGTTGGCAATCCTCTCTTCGGTCCTAGTTGAGTTCTGTCTTAGCTTTACGACAAAGGGATAGGCTTAGCCTATTGAATGGGGAGAGCTAGGCTGCATTCACCATCGAATAACAGGGTAAAAGGCTCCTTTCAGATCTCTTTCCCTGTAGTCGTACTATGACTTTCTGAGGGATTGAACTCTAGTCGTACTATTCGATATCATCTAGCAAAGAAGTCAGCTATGGGCAAGACTTGGGGCGGACCACCAAAGCGGGTTTAACCGGTTAGAGCTCAGCTGACCCCTTCTTGATTTCGTTTTTCCCTATTTGAGATAGATTAATCAATGGAACTTTGATCCCTGGTTCCTGCTTGGTCTAATGTGTGGGTGCGTATGGCGGTACACTGAGAGCACCTTTCAAGTCGGCTGAAAAATAAAAATAAATAAAGGCTTTTGTCGTCTTTTTCCCGCTTTCACCTTCGATTGCGAAGGGCTTTTTTCCCGGTTTTCAATTCCTCTCCGTCGAGGTTTGAACTGCGCGTGGTGGGAAGGCCTTCCCGAGATTCATGTCTAAACTAAGGTAAAAACCAGGTTGAATATATTTATTAACACAAATCCTACATCCGGAGTTGATGAACGCCAAATAATCCTTGAATGCTCATGATGAATCTTCAACTCTTAATTTTGTTTTGACTTCGTGTTTGAATTGATATTTGAGCATCTTCAATAGTAAAACATATTGGTCATGTTTGATTCACATGGTTTTAAGTGTCTCCGGTGTATATAGCTCAAACAAGTCTATAAATATTTAAGAAGGATGTTCATCAACTTCTAGTTTCATTTCTAAAATAGATATATTTGACCAAATTTTTATTTATGATAATCTCAATAATAATGTAAGTATGCAATAATTGGACATATCTGTCTAGCATTGATTTTGATTAGTATTCATGTCTCTATGAATGATGTAATATGTTTATAGTATAATTTCTTTTGTTTACATAATTCTATATTGTTTAATAATGTTGTAACTTGTTTTTATGCTTGGGATTAAGAGTTTAAATTCTAGAATTGACATATCGTAAATCGATTATGAGTCGTTTTAAAAAAAGTTCTCATATTGTTATAATATATGTTATAAGCTATTTGTTTTCATTTATAACGAGAAATTAATGCTCGCGTGTTGCGGCGAAAGCATATGATGACTTTAACGTGGTTAAACGTATGTTTGAGAATTTCATTAGCCTGATAGTGAAATTAATGTGGCTGAGTAGATAAACTGATATATAAAATTATTTTGAATCGTTTATAGATATTGAAATACAAATAAAAGTTATAGCAGCTGTCGGACTCGCACCTACGTTACCAACAATGCACGCACAAAATGTTAACCAACTTCTGTAGAATCGCATCCAAGTTATTTTCAAAAATAAAATAATATTAATTACTTTTTGTAAAACACTCTGGATGTGAGATGTGACAGAAACCCCACTGTCCTTACTTATTTATATGTAGTAATATATAATAGTTTGTTTCTAAATTTTATGTTATGTATTTTAATAAAGTATAAATCATTATATCGTAAGTATTTTTTAACGGTAAATATATGACCCTAGTTAAAAGGACATAAGTGTTATATTAATCGAATTTACGCATTCATTTTCCAACCGATACCACATCCTAAACCCTCTTAAAAAATAACTCACATCTAAAAAAACCCATGTATCCAAAACTAAGCATTTATAGTCAAGATTTTAACACAAAGTTTTCTCATATTTACGTATCTTGTGTAATATGATGCTTTTTTCAGTTTTACACGTGATAGAAAGTTAACCTATGTTGACCTTTTTAGCTAGTAATAGCTCACCCAAATGACAATATTGCCATGCTTTTTTACCTTTAGATAATCAAGTAAAGTCCGAAAGCATGCATAGAGAAATATGAAGAGTGTTTTTGGAAGTGTAATCTCTACACAATCTTTTATCACATTTCAATTTAATTTTCAAATATCAATACCAAGATTGGAGTTCATTTTCATTTTCATTTTCAACAATTAACTCTAGTTCATTCCGCCTTCATCTTCGTCTTCCTTTTATCACTGCATTTAAAAGGTTTATATATCGGCAAACAAAAAGGGAAGGATAAGATGGGTTCCATGGTCAAAGATGAAGGTGTTCGGTGGCGGCGGCAGATAGAACGACTATTACAGATGGAAGGTTGCGCTTGGGATTTGACCTGATTCGAATATACTGAGGTTAGTGTCTACATGTTCCACACCAATCTGTTTGAGCATTTGTCTGGTGTGGTCTCTGTTGATCTAGAGTTTCTATCAGTCGAATTCAGGTGATATTGATAGTCGAGAGTGTACGGTGATGGTGGCTTTAAGGGTTTTTACAACTAGGGCTGCAAACGAACTAAACGTTCAGCGAACAGTTCGTGAACCGTTCGGCGGAAAGTTGGTTTATGTTCGTTCATTTAGTAAATGAACGAACACGAACAAGAAAGTTTCTTTCGTTTAGTTAAATGAACGAACATGAACACGAGCCGCATCCGTTCATTTATGTTTGTGAACGTTCGATAATGTGTTTGTTTATGTTCGTTAATGTCCGTTCGTAAACGTTTGACAATGTAGTCGTTTATGTTCGTTAATGTGTTCGTTTATATTCTTAATTTTTGTATCAATTATTTTTATCACTATTATATCAAGTATTTTTTTATATTTATGTTAAGTACTTGTTTATTTTTTATTGCTTTTATGTAATGTTTGTAGTATAAATGTAAACTTTATTCTAAAATAAATCTATAATCATTTGTATTCGTTTGTGTTCATGAGTTTCTTTGTGTTTTTCATGTTCATGAATAGTTGTTTGTGTTTGTTTACTTATGATTGTGTTCATTTGCATTCGGTAAGTGTTCGTGAACAGTTCATGAACAAGTATATTTCTTAACGAACGAACACGAACAAGGCCTTGTTCATGTTCGTTCGGTTCGTTTGCAGCCCTATTTACAACACAAGTAAACCGGCTGCTATTTAGACTTTCAGAGTTTTCAATTTTTATCTTTTTTCATTCTTCCAACAAGTATCCTGTAACCCAATTCACGTAAGTAAAAAAGTTATAAAAAAAGAAAATGTGACATGTGGGACGAATCAAAGTGTGACACGTGGACCAATAAGGTGTTAGTACTGTAGTTACCGACATCTTGGTTTAATATGTATTATATAATAACTTACGTTGAAGTTCAAGTTACTTTTTCAGTAAATTTTGTGTTATTTACTCTTTTGCCACATTTTTTTTTACTTTTTTGAAAATGTTGGTTTTCAATCAAACTTAGTATTATGAAGTAAAATGTGGATGAAGTTAGAGTCCTCATGTAAGGACCTAGTCTTTATGGATTACAATATCAAATGAAAAGCAAAAACTCAAATCATACGAGAAATACAAGGATGCGAGAACTCCAAAATGAATGATAAAGATCTCATCGCGCGAACACATGGAGTTGCCGGGCGAGAACATCAAGTTCTCGCACGAGAACATCTACATAGTATATATAGATGTTTTTTCTTCGTGTTTCATTATGTGTGTTCATTTTGTAAAAGTGCTGTGAGGGTGAGAGAGCAGAGAGTTGTGTGATAGGCCGCCCGAGGGGAGCTCACATTTGGTGGATCGAGCTTAAACGATGTATAATGCTTTGGTATTGTAATCATTTGATTAATAATATTCGATTGAGTTTGTTTAATGTTCGTTGGTATCACACAATCACACATTCGTCTTAATTTGATTATCAAGTGCAATAATATGTGGAATCGATCGTGATGAGGACTTTACATTTGGTATCAGAGCAAGGTGTTGCTCTTGATACACGGATTTTCATTCCGCAATCATCCGTATTAAGACGTTAAACTTGGAGGTTGAAGATCTAAAAGGTTTAGATCGAGTTTGGATCGGTTTCTAAGGAGAAGAAGGTGAAACCGAGGGTGAACACACATGAAATCGGATTTGTTGCATCATTACGCTCGGTATCTTCGAATTTTGGTGGAATACAAAGATTTGAGACCGTAGCAGTGATTCAAACTCATAAAAGTCGATTTTGGTCGAAGTTTTCGCGGGATTAACTACATCGTGCAAGAACTTTGCAAAAATAACCGTATTTTGTGAAAACTTTTCATGCGGGAACTTTTCATGAGAGAACTTTTCATGAGAGAACTTTTCATGAGAAAACTTTTTTATGAGAAAACTTTTCATGAGAAAATTTTCATTAAAACTTCATGCAAAATCTTCGTAGCAGTAACCGTCATTTGCGAAAATTTTCTCATGCAAAAACTTCACCATGTGAAAACTTCATCATCCATATAAAAATTATGACTGATTTCAAATTTGCAAAAACTTTGCAAAATGTGAAAACATGATCCAGATGCAAAAACTTGTAAGTATTTAAAGGTTTTACTTTCTGTTTATATATTTGAAATATGCTAGATGATTTGAAGTTTGGTGCTTAAATAGGGGTTTTTGTGTTGTTTGATCAAGTTCAAGATTCTATATCTACAACATTTGATTCGGGTAATTCATGAATTGAAACTTGACAATGTGGGCTTATCTTGTCTTACTGATGGGGACAACGATCGAACGGGTTAATTAAGTGAAGAATGAAGATTGTTTGGTATTCTTACTCTGAAAATGTGGACTTATTACATCTTACATAGGGAGAAGAATACTTTATAAGATCTAGTTCGTCATCACAGAATCTTTTCATCGGATTGAAGAACCGGGTTCTTCGGGAATCCAAAATGGAAGTTGGACCTTTCTTTCATATGTCTAATACATCTTAAGTTGTAAGTAATCAAGATAGAACAGTTTAACCTTGATTCAGACGTGATATCCTTTATGAAGCTATACATTAGGAGGAGGTTATAGATGAGGGGGAAAACTAAAGTGAAAAATACCCAAGGATTAGATAATTCATGAAGATGAGTGACTGAAGTCAAACATAACTTGATATCATAATTCATAGGGGGAAATTGTAAGGACCTAGCCTTTATGGATTACAATATCAAGTGAAAAGCAAAAACTTAATTCATACGAAAAATACAATGATGCGAGAACTCCAAGATGAATGATAAAGATCTCATATCGCGAAAACTTAGAGTTGCCGTGCGAGAACATTAAGTTCTCGCGCGAGAATATCTGCATAGTATATATAGATGTTTTTCCTTTGTATTTCATTATGTGTGTTCATTTTGTAAAAGAGCTCTAAGGGTGAGAGAGCAGAGAGTTGTGTGATAGGCCGCCCAAGGAAAGCTCACCTCGGGTGGATCGAGCTTAAACGTTGTATACTCCTTTAGTATTGTAATCATTCGATTAATAATATTCGATTGAGTTTGTTTAATGTTCATTGATATCACATGTCACACCCTCAAAATCCACGTACGGGGTTTTACCGTGAGGCGAGTGAACAAACCAGGATTTCAGTCATTAGTTACTCAGCATGACACTATATGCAACATTTAAAATAATTCAGAGTTTAATTACTTTAAAGTTACGCGGAAGCGTTTTGTAAATACATCAAACCCAAAGAAATGAAACGTAAAATGCGCAAAAACCTTCCAAACCATTACTTAAAACAAAATGTATGTTAAAACCAAAATGCAAAAAAAAAAAAAACAATGTTTGTCCCAATGCATGCTGACCCGTGAGTGCTCCTAGGCGTTGCTGCTAACCTCGACCTGAGAATAGCATACTAAAAGAGTCAATACAACTGTTGGTGAGTTCAAGAGTTTGATTTTAACATAATTAGTAACAGTTGTAAAACATAAGAAATGCATTGAAATAGATAGCTAGTCTATATTCATAAGTAATAACCATAGTGATTTCGCGATCGAAGCTGACTGTGTTTTATTTGTTGCCTCCCGTCAGGACATACCAGGTCATGAAGATGTTTGTGTTAGGACAATATTGCACCCGTTTGACCTTGAGTCGCACAGGTGGGGCTTGTCAGACCTAGTAGTACTACCCAAAATTTTCTGTTAGTTACCAATATTAACGATCCGAAAGTGTGAGGACTTTCAAGGTATATCATACTATGTTACACTATACACAACTTACAATAATAAAGCATTTGTAAACGAGTATGCTATCTTCCCCAAAAGTGAGTGTATAAAAAGTGGGGCATGAACTCACTTGGTGTGCAATGAACAATAACAAAGAGCTAACGATGAGTGGAAAGACAACCCGTCACAGGTTACCTAGAACACGCAAGTACATAAGTACGTGTACATAGAAAACTTAACAACCCTAGGCGCTCAATAAACATGTTGACCCAAGGTTTTGAAAAACAAGACTCATTTGACCTAGTTGACCCGTTTGACCCGTTGGTGACATGTTAATTGAAATCTTGTTTGATCAAGTATAGCAATTCATCATAAATGGTTATCATACAAGTTATTCACGTATGTCACATCGTCAATCTTAAGTTCTATCAAGATCACCATACCTTCATATATTATCATACAACGCATACGAATCTCAAACAATCAACATGCTCAACATAATCATAATTACATCACAACTAATAATTCATACATGGAGTCTAGTCATGCACTACATGCCATGTGAAGCCACTCACGACTTCACACACTAACCCCTGCCAATCCTACTAGGTAGGGCTCTCAGATTCGCACCTGTGTATGATACTCACCATCACATTCCCAATTTCAATTCATATGACAAAGACCTCAACATTATAATAATCAACTATTACAAACCATCATGACACCTAACTTGTACACTTGCATATTTTTCAAGAAAACCTAGATTTCCCCGTATATTCATCAATTAACCAAATGACCTAATTATCATAATCTAACATATTAGACATCATCCATGATCACTCTAGCATGCTCCTAACATCCTAATCATGATCAAATCACAAAATCACATGTTTCATATACATAAAGTTTCCCTTTCGGGAAACTAGCATCCAAAATCAATCATTTCATCAATTTCAACCCAATTTCATAAATAACACCCTAATCTAGTTAATAGAAATCATAATAACCCATTTAACATCCACAAATCATCAATACATGAATTCTCATAATCCAAAAGTTTCTAATTTGGCAATATATGAACTAGATGACAATACCATGAAATTCTTGCATAAACCACATAGATTAACATCAATACATCATCACTAACATTATAGAATCACCAAACAATCAAATAATTCAACTTTTTTTCATCAATTTCAAATTAAGGTTCATCAAGTAACAAAAACCATAAAAATCTTGTTAGAACTTACCTTTAAACGTGTAATGGTGATGATTAACACTTGTTAATCACTTCTAATGCTTGAATGACAGTAGAAATCGATAGAAACTTGTGTTGGAAGATCAAAATCGCAAGGACAGGGAGGGAGGAGGGTTCGGCCGTGACTTTGGGGTGGGGGGGGGGGCTAGGGTTTTGATTTTGGTAATATTATGTTTAGTGGTAATTACACAATAAACCCTCCTTGATTATATTTTGTAATAACTTAATCTTTTTAACACTTTTTAAATAATTTTAACTACAAAACACAAGTATTACTAATCAACAATAATTATATGTTTCAACTAGCAATAAACACATGAATTAAAGATCACACGTTATAAAGTAAAATTCACAAATAGTACATAAAATTCATGAATCACATAATCACAAATTCTTAATCAACATTATTACTTAAATTATTATCTGTTAACCATAGTTAATTATTACTATGTCACCAACGTTCAACGACAACTAATGTGTGCTCATGACACGTGTATGCAAGACCAAACGGAACTAACAGAGTTTGGTAACAGAATTTACCGGATGTCACATCACACAAGCACACATCCGTCTTAATTTGATTATCAAGTGCAACAATATGTGGAATCGATCGTAATGAGGACTTTACACGCAATTACCAATAAATGTTGCCATTTTATTTGAAATACTAAATATTATTATTATTATCATTATTATTATTATTATTATTATTATTATTATTATTATTATTATTATTATTATTATTATTATTATTATTATTATTATTATTATTATATTTTATTTTTTAATTATTTTTTCTTTACTTAGTTTTGGCTTTAAAATATTTCCTTTTTCATGTGAAATCAACATATTTAATTCTTTTAACGTTTAGAAATTCATTTTTTGTATGTTATGATACCGTCTTCGTAAAGCGTTGGTCTAATAACTAGTACATACAATAATGCAATTTTATGACTTTTTGTACAGTTGCAATTTGCAATGCTGAATTTTAGTCAAATTACATAAGTTTTGCTTTTTGCCATAAATAGATACAAACAAGCAATGTTTTTAACATCAGACCGTATAGTGAATCGTTAGTCTTAGTAGTTAACTGGTAGGAGCTATTAAACCGGATATAAAAAACAGATGACATCATAAATTAAAAAAAAGTAATATAATTTAAATGTATTTTTATTACGTTGAATTGTAAATTAAGGTCTACAAGGATCAACTTGTTAGCAAGTTTTAAATAACATTAATTAAATCAATCAAGCGTGTAATTTTCTGTGGGGTTGACAATTAGATTTCTATCAACTTTCGATATAGGAGCTTACACAAAATTGACGATAATTGACATATAGGGTGTTATGATAAGGTATATGTTCCATCATTAAAAAGTCAACCCTTATATAAGTCAAGACTTTCAGCAGATTTATCATGAAAAGTGCACAATTGATAATATTTCCATGCTTGCAGGAGTTGGAAATGCTGGGAATTAAACTTTAAGAATAACATGGGACCGAAACGTAAGGTGTAAGTAATAGTTATCCATTGTAAAATAGATAAAAGCTAGCATGTAACCTTTATCATCAGTAAAAGAATAATAATTTTGCAACTCACGAGAAGGTCCCAAAGCCAACGATTAAATTAGTGGCCGATACAAAATGGAGGTGAAATTAGTAAGAAAAAATTAAACAATCGTAAACTGATCACTACTATTAAAAACAATATACGAGAGAGGATGATAAATTACACAATCGTTTTATATATAATGAAAATTGCACTTTTAGTCCAATATAAATGTTGTTTTATTGCTCTGTGAGGTTTTCAAAGTATAAGATGTTGTATATCAAAGAGTGGGTTCTCATCGGCTGAAGTGATTGTTAAGAAGGTTTGTGGCTAATATTCATCGCATGCTCCTCAATTTAAGTATGAAGAGTTCTTTTGATCTTTGTTTCACAATCTTGATGTTAGATCTCATGAAGTAATATGTGATGACTAGCAAAACATTGTTGCTAGACCAAGTGTTATATTGCATGTTTCTTGTCATTTAATAGTTGATGTCTATTATCTTGGTGTTCTTTGTATTTTTTCATTAAGATTATAGGAGATTGTGTTGCTATTGAATCGAGTAAAGATTACATGGTATCATAGTCGCATATGCCTTGATAGTTGGTTTTTTGGTGTCACAGACGAAAATTTCAATTGTTATACAGATTCTAGGTTGGATTTTTTTTATTTGTGTCGTAATCTCTCAGATTGTACTCCCTTCTCTTGGATCTCTAGGTACGGTTGGGTGATTATTCATCACATTTGGCAAGTCATATGATTGACCTAGCACTTGGTTTCTAAATGTGTAAAACCCTGTTCTCAAGAGATCTCATGCTTGGTCAATCACAACATAGATATTTTACGTCGCATCATTCAATCAAAACATTGCAAAGAAAAACTTACAACATTCATTTCATAGCCAAAACTTGTTTGTAAATAAACATTTGTATTTAAAAGGAATATCACAAATGTCACTTGAAATAAACATTTATCATTTTTTAAAAAGGTTGTTAATCCTCGATTTCCCAGTAGCTTGAAATTCTCTGTCATTCTTATAAGCTTAGCAACTTTTTTTTGTTAACTAACATGCATATAAAATTTAACTGATATGCATATAAAATTTAACGTAGCTGAGTGAGTTTTAGTTTGATTATTAAAATCAACTTTATACAACATTTATGATTTCATAATAACCATTCATACACGTTGCATAACCTTCATCTCCTTGTTATATAAAACATACCAGATTAATTTATGGATTTTGGTTAATTGAAGGAAATTAGGAAAGTTTTCAATTTTTATTTCTCCTCATCAATTAAACATGATTTTGGATGAAAATTATTTTCATTACAATTCAAGTTTTCTAGGCATTGCCGGTGGTTCAAGGTTGCTAATTAAGTCGTTGGCGATTGGTGTTGCTAATTGCTTCAGTTGGTATCAACAACTTTCGATATACTTTCAGACAAAAACTATATCATTGATATCAATAAGGAGGTAATATGAAATACATTGATTTAAATTCTAACATATAGTTGGAAAAAATGACACTTTTTTGGACCAAACACTCATAAGCACACCTTTTTAGTACACATAATGTAACAACATGAAACTACATTATATTCTTGATTGCCTATTTTGCTTCTGTTGTTTATTATTCAATTCAAGCACACAATCTATAATTTTAACGGAAGAACAACTGGAAATTGTTCGAATCAAACATGGTTGGGAGTGTTCTCCGGTGGGGTAGGAGCCGACGCCACCTTCCCACCACGCTCCGAGCGGCTGTTCTCAGCGAACTTGAGACTCGCTTGGTGCATCCCTTTCTGCTTCTCCTCCTCGGTCCATTCGGAGACATAATAATGTTCTTCGCTACCTTTGACAATGTCTTGACTAGGAGGGAATAACATGCTCCCCCATTGCGGAAAATGAACAAAACTCACGGGAATCGTACAACCTATGATCATGATCCCCATGTATGTCAACCCATGCTCCGTCGAGAAAGATGCATTCGCGAAGAATATCAATTGTGTTAGCCCTGATCCGAAGTTCCCACCCGCACCCGTCATTCCTGATATGATGCCAAGTGATCGTCGCGATATGAAGGGGATGATGCCGAATGTGGCTCCACATGCGGCCTGTACCCCTATGGAGAAGAGCATCATGAAGGTGATGGCTAGTGCCAAGGAGTCGACTAAGCCGAGGCACACGCAGCAGACGCCACCTGCGGTTTGAAGCAGCCAGAGGTTCCAGAGCCGGCCTCGCATCCCGAACCGTTTAGCCATGTAGTCCGATGTGAACCCTCCGAAGGGACGAGCTAGAAGGTTAGCCATCCCGAAGCAAGCGGCAATGATTCCCGCAAGGTGAAGCTGTAGGTCGAATCTATAATATAATAAACAACACAAAACACAAGTTAATTTTTTTTTTTTTTTTACAAACATGAAATATCTACGTACTCTTTGGACAAAAGGTACATTTTCTTATTTAAGGGACACTTTTAAATCATTATAGTGACTATTTTTTCTTTAAATCGTCATAGGTTTTACCTAAAACGTCTAAATAATTACCACCACTTTTTATGCGCAAGTGAAATATCCATCACATCTATAGACACGTACTGTTTTATTTAACTTAGTAAAATTTTTAATGAGTAAAAAATATACCTATCGTAGAAGTATTCGGCGATCACGTTATCAATTGTTAGCTCGACACCCATGGAGTAACCATAGAGAAGAACAAAGATCCATGTCCTGTAGTTTGTCACAGCATACCATAACACCTAAAGGAAATATAATACATATTAGACAAATAAATAGGTTTAAATACAAAGTATATTTTTGCTACAAATTGTGAGAAGACATAATGAATAAAAAAAAATCATAAAAAAAGTTATATCTCACAATGTAAATCGAATTTCAAAAAAGTAATTTCGTGCTTTTGTTTCTCTAGCCGTCCTCACTAAGAAAAAAAATAAACGAAATATAAAAAAAATAAAAAAGTTAACGTTTTTTTATTGTGTCATTTATGAAAGACACAATGACGTCATTGTATCTTTCATAATGACACAATGACGTTATTATGTCATAAAAAGACAATGAAATTTTATTTATTTATTTTTTTATTTTTTTCTGAAAGAGGACGACGAGAACAACAGAGACTCCGAAGTACTTTTTTAAAATTCGATTTAGATTGTGTGATATAAATTTTTTATGACTTTTCATACTTTGTAATAAAAATACACTTAGTAAAATAATCTCACCTTTAGACAAAAACTTATACTATATTTTTACCTTTAAAGTACTTAGCCGCATATAATAAAAGTGCTCACCTTGCCGAATTTATCTTTGGCAACATCACCCTTCTTCTGAAGGGCTCCGAGGTTACCATCAGGCAAATCTTGCCCAAGAGTCAGCACCAATATCCCCATAATCACATGAAGCCACCCCGGTACGAAGAACGCGATCCGCCACGCGGTGAACGGGGTCGCACCCGCCTTCTTGATGATCTCAAACAACACCGGCATAAGCAGCTGCGTCGCGCCCCCGCCCATGTTCCCCCACCCCGCAGCGGTCCCGTTCACCAGCCCGATAATCTTCCCATTGAACATGGTACTCATCCAATACTGACATGACACAAACGTAGCCAACGAGAACCCAATCATGAACCGGACGGCTATGTACCCGCTAGCGTCGCTTATAAACGACATGCAAAAGACCGTGGGTGCGGTCAACATCACGAGGAACGCGCACCCGTAGCGCGGTCCCAACAAGTCACACACTGCACCCATGACGAGCCTGGAGAAAATGCTGCCCTAGACAGAAGCCACGCCCGCGTTCCCGATGTCGAGCTTGTTGAGATTGAGGTTGTCGCGGATGATGGGGACGAGAGGGGCCGCGGCGAAGGTGGAGACGAAGGTGGTGAAGAAAGATATCCATGAGAGGTGAAAGGTCCTCATGTGAGGGTTTGCAAATGAGAAGAGCTTAAACGTGGTTGCTTTGTGTTCGGAGTCCACGGGTAAGTCGAACTTCGCGGTGCGGTCTGAGTGCACCACGGGAGAGCTGACCGAGAAGGCCATCACGGCCTCGCGGCCGGTGACCCCGTGCATCGAGCTCCCCGGAGAACCTTCGATCTCAGGCATTGTCACTACTGTAAGGAACAAGAGCTACAGCGGTGACAAAAGTGTTTTTTAGTTAATTGTTGTGTGGATGATATGACATGTTGGTGTGGTCACGAGTATGTGTTTATATAGGCATTGTTTTAGAGTTGAATAATGCAAGTAGATATTTGTAAATATGTTAAAAAGGGTTGACAAACGAAAGGGTTAAAATTGGTAGCTAGTGGACATTCTCAAAAGGTTGTAGATACGTTTTTTAAGGAATCCCGTTTGCCGCATACGTAAGGAGTATGAGTATTTGGGCTTATCAGATTATCCAAAAGATATGTACAACAAATTAACAGCAAGACATGAAGATACGATACTAGAAAGATGGCTTCTGACTTCAAAGATGGCTATAGTCAACAATTAAACAAGAGGAGAAAGTACAACACTAACTACAGTTAGATTTAAGTATTTAACTAATAAGGTTTCAATGTCACCCGACATATCATATATAAGCAACATGTTCATTTTTCATTTAAATTTCTTTTCAAACAATTCATCTACTCTTTCACTTGGTATGCAATTTTACGCTTAAACGATCACATATATATTGAATACAATTTCATTTTCAAAAAGTATATATCAAAACATAGAAAAAAAAAAAAAAAAAAACTAAAAACAACCCCCATATTCTATTGTTTTAAAAATAGTTGATGAACGAAAATTTATACAGAAAAACAAAATTATTAAAAAAATTAAACGAGATAAAAAAATAAAGATTTATTATGAAGGTGAAAATAAAAATAATTAAACAAATTAGAGGTGCTTATTTTGCCCATAGTCACTATGTAATCCTTTACATAGCCAAAATTTAACCCTATAGTTATATGGTAGATTTAAAATTGCAATAACTATTGTGGTAGTTTAGCAAGCACGTAGTTGAAATTATACTCTTCATTTCCCATGTCATATAATAGTAGAGTAATTACATCGTATGACCAATTAAATTATTCATTCTAATCAACTATATACTTTCTTATCATAAAAATAAAAATAATAACTTACGTTTAAAACTTTATTAAGTTTAAAAATATAAAAATATCATAAACAAACAAATATTTTTATAGAGGTTTTGTTAGCGTGTGTATATATAGAGGTTCAAATAAAAAGTCTAATTTGTGTAAAAGGCTAATAATGAAAGTTTTAATTTTTCATGGTTTTCTAGGCTTTCAAGATTCAAACTATGAAATGATTCTCTAACTAAACCTCTTATTAAGTGTTCAACAACAACAGTGGCGGAATTTGAACATTCACGTAAGGAGGCGGGGGTGAAAATTATTTTTTTAAGGGGGGCGAACTCGATATTTATATAAAAATTTACACTACCGGGCTAAAAATTTACACTACCGGACTAAAATTTAACACTACCGACGAAAAAAAAAGCGGGGCGGAGCACCCCCCCCCCCCCCCCGGCCTCCACTATCCTCCGCCAATGAACAACAACACTTCAGATTCTCGATCCACTCATCGTCATCATCAACATCCTCAACAACCTCAAAAGTCTCTTGTAAAACTTAGATAATTAGACTTCCCTTCATTGATTCATCCTCACCAAAGTAATACATCGACTTGCATGTGTTGTTCTACTTTGTTGTTTTGGTTCCTACATGCAGTGTTGAATTTCTTTTGTGTAGTTTGTTTTTTTTTTCTTTCTTTCTTTTTTTTTTTGCTAGTTTTGTTTTGTGGGTTTGCAATGCTGTTTGTTGTGTTAGTTAATGCTGTTTGTTGTGTTAGTTTATATTGTTTTATTATATTATGTTGTTTTACTTTTTTTTTTTAGTTTATACCACGTAAAAGTAGTTGTCTTGTTTTTACATTTTGTGTTTTATTGTATACTTTGGTGCTATTTTTAGATAATTCTGTAGGAACGCTGTTAACAAAATAAATTTTCATTAATCAACCAAGATAGATTACAGTACATAATATCATAATCCCTTATCTATGTGTTTTGCGTGCGTGCACATGCACGCTTTCTAAAAGCTTTTTATATAATATAAATATTACTATTAAAAAAGAAGTATCACTCACAAAAAATTACCATCGAAACTATCTATGCGAATATTACCGATAGAGCACCTAAATATACCACCAAAATCATGTTTTTAATTTTTTTAGGGTTTTAGTTCTTCGTCGCTCATCTGTCGGTAATTCACCGGTGTAATAGTTAATGTTTTCCCGCTACTGTCTTTTCAGAAAATGTCCCTCAGCTCTATATTGTCTAAAGGCGTTTCCAAAGGCTTATTCCGCTATAATTATGAAGATTATATAGACTTTTCAATACTTTGTCGGTTTAGGGTTATCGACGAAGTTTCGTCGCAAATTCTTGGATGACACTACTAGAAAACTGCTCTGCTTGCTACGCAAAGTTGCGACGCCAAATTTTGTGTCGCAATTTCCGACACAATTGTGACACATATGCTACAAAAACTAAAACCCTACATTTCCATAAACTCTCGACAAGAAAGCGACAAAACTTTATAACCTTCGGCTTTCGTCACAAATGTGTAGAAAAATTGCGACACGATACCGACCCAAGATAATTAAAGTCGAATTATTCAATGACTTCGTCGCAAATAGGTAGTAAAACAAAATTAATAATGCTACCCTTAGTATTCTTGTGTTAAATTAACTCTATTTTATTTGTCTTCTACTGATAAAAATAAAAACACTAATAATCATAAATTGCGTCACAAATGCGTAACAAGATTTGCTACAAGTTTGTGACGCTATAAATTTATTTATTGTTTTTATCATGTTATTATTATATTTGTTCTTTATTTTCATATATATATATATATATATATATATATATATATATATATATATTATCATCGTTATGATAATAATAAAATAATATTATTAATAGTAACATTGCGTATTAGTAATAATAATACGTATTATTATTTTTAGTAGTACTAGTAAATTAAAATAACATTGCATCGCAAATGTGTCACAATTTCCGACGCATTTGCGACAAAAGACAAATAAACATACTAATATAAATTAAATAATTATAGTAAATAATAATAACAAAATAATAATAATAATAATAATAATAATAATATAATAATAATAAGAGAGTTAGTAATAGTTATTATGTTTTTGTTATCATAATATAATTCTTATTATATTAATATTGTCATTTTTATAATTATGAGTGATTGTGTCGCAAATGTGTCATAATTAACGACCCACTTATGACGAAACGTAAAGTTTTGTAAGAAATGTGTCGTAAGATGATTCGTATTTTCTTCGTAATTGCCTTGTGTCGCAAAGGTGTTGCATTAAGCGACACATTTATGACAAAGCAATTAGTTTGGTCACAAATGTGTAGCAAATTACTTCACATTTCCTACACATTTCTCACGTTGCTATGCCGTTTTTTGTTTTTTGAGACATAAATGTAGTTTGTTTTCTCATCTTTTTTCATATAACTTTATTATACACTAATTATGTTTATTTCACAAATTTACACGTATTATACAATTACATACCTATCACTATCACGTCCTATTATCATGAATATCTTTTAATTCAATTCCATAATTATATAAACATAAATGAATCTATTTGTGTACAGTTGAAACACATACAAGACACGCACACTAACATAAACACATACACACACCAACATTATCACACATATAACACATACACATTCAATGGACCATATGTTCATTTTTTCACGATGAGAAAAACTAGTGATGTTTTTTTCAATCCATCATTTGGACCATATGTTAATTATTTCCTAGATTTTGCTTTTGCCAACCTATCTAATGTTCAAAGAAAAATTATAGACGGGGTAGAGGTTTTAGTAATTAAATGTCCATGTGCCAAATGTAAAAATCTTCGTTGGGCGACGAGAGAGGAGGTTGAGGTTCATTTGTATGCCAAAGGATTCATGGATGATTATAAGGTATGGTATGTGCATGGTGAATCATTTCATACGCAAGACGTGGGTCAATGTTCGAACCCTGTATCGTCTCAACATGCGATTGAAGACGTTGATGATGATCATGGAGAATATATCGGATATGATCAAATGGTCATAGAAAGTATGCACCAAAATAATCATCCTTATTATCAACAACAACCACAAGATCCAAATCAAACAGCAAAGACGTTCTATACCATGTTAAGTCTAGTCAATGAGCCTTTGTATAATGGCTCTAAAAATGCTATGAAACTCCCAACTGCCACAAGATTATTGAACTGGAAATCAGATTGTAATATTTATGACTTGTCATTTGATAAACTACTTCCGATCATTAAAGACATTCTACCAGATAAGGATAAGCTATCTAGAAACTTTCATGAGACCAAGAAGATATTAAAGCCACTAGAGTTGCCAACACAACGAATTCATGTATGCCAAAACCATTGCATGCTATTCCACGGGGAATATTCTAATTTGAATCGTTGTAGTGTATGTAAGGAAAGCAGATACAAGGAAAGAGGAAACAAGGTGCCTAAGTTGGCAATGACTTATATGCCTATTGGACCAAGACTTCAAAGATTGTTTTATTCAAAGAAGACAGCACAACATTTAACTTGGCATGTAGATCATGTTAGACAAGACGGTAAGATGAGTCATCCTAGTGAAGGTAAGGCATGGACCTATTTTGACTCGGTATATCCTGATTTTGCACAAGAGACGCGTAATGTTCGTCTTGGGTTGTGCACTGATGGGTTTAGTCCAAATAATTCAAGTGGGTCCCCATATTCGTAACTTTCTGCCCGATTTGGTAGCTCATAGCGTATGGCAGGACTTGTGTGATGTAAGCAAGTTAATAGATTCTTATATTTTTTATATTTATTATTTTACATACTTAACATATATTTTTATTTTTTATAAATATGGAGCAATGATGACTGGCAAAATAAGTCTGAAATCGCGGCACGCACCCGCGCGAGTGCTGATGGTAGTAGCAAAACTTCTCGACACACGGGCGGGTCAATAGGATATGATGAACGTCGGATTAGACTAGTAAGCTAATCATATTTATAACTTTTAGTATGTGTTTGTATTTTAATACGTATTATATTAACTATTATCTATTTTTATTTAAAAAAGGAAATTGGGTAGGGAACCTTTATTCAAAGAAATATTCCTTGATACTCACCTCACCAAAAAGTCAAAAGCAAGACTGTGGGCCGGAGAGTTTGACATCAATAACTTGGAAAGGATGGAATTTTGCACCGACCGATCTAAACAAGCTTACATAAGTTATATTTATCATTTTTAATATATTAATCGTATCAACATTTAGTGCATTAAAAATCATATTTTGATAAATTGTAGGATGATTATTTGCAAGAGATGACAAGGGTGTATGGGCAAAGCTTTACTGAGGATGATCCCGATGTGTGGGCGCGTGTGCAAGCAAACGGTCGCACAAGCCGGGTATTTGGGATAGGATCTTCGGATCTTAATTACGTGATGACTGGGACACCATCCTCATCTTATGGGATTGCACCATCATATACTGAGTATCGACAATCACAACTAAAAGTGCGTTGATATTATTATTGTTGTTACTATTTTATGTAGTTCACTAACTATTATACTTTTGTAGTTTGAAACTTTGCAAGCTCAAATGCAAACCCGATTTGAAGAGGAGAGGAGGGCAAGGGAGGAGTTGCAACAACAAACACAACAAACCAAACTACAAGTACAACAAACTCAACAACAAATGCAACAAATGCAAGACACGTTTCAAAAACAATTGAATGATTTCATGAGTCAGTGGAAGCAATCTTCTGGTAATTAGTTGTCGTTTTGTTATCTATACTTTTGTAGTTTAAACATACTTAAATGGTGGTTGTAATTTGTATATTTTATATTTTGTTTGTAGTAGTTGTGGTTGATTTGTAACATATTTTGTGGGTGAAATTGTGGTTGATTTGTAAAGCAGGTTTAGTAAATTTTTTATGCGTTTCTTGGAGAAAAAAAATCTAGATTTATTTGTTTTATTAATTTTTTTTATTAAAAAATAATTGCGTTGCAAATGCGTTAGAAATTTGACACATGGGTTCTTGAAAACTGTAGCAAAAGCGTCGTTGTTTTAAAATACGTATTTTAATGATAATAACATCGCGTAGCAAATTTGTCGTTGTTTTAAATACGTATTTTGACATTGCATAGCAAATTCATCATTTTTTAAAATACGTATTTTAACATTGCGTAGCAAACTCGTCGGTTTTTTAAAATACGTATTTTGACATTACGTAGCAAATGCGTCGTTGTTTTAAAATTACGTATTTTATATTAATAATAATATTGCGTAGCAAACACGTCGTTGTTTTAAAAATACGTATTTTATATTAATAATAATATTGCGTAGCAAACGCGTTGCAATTCAATAATTAGTTCAGAATGATTAAATTCAGGTAATTAGGATAATGAGTGGGAAATGCGTAACAGGTTCCTACACCCTGTTTTTGTCACAACTATGTCGTATATTAAGTCGCAAGTGCGTCGTAAACTATTTGCCACGGGCATTTTTCCGACAAACTGTTTTTGTCGTAAATGCGTAGAAAATTCGATTTTCTTACGCATTTGCGACGGAAAAACGCGTAGCAAATTCATTTTTTTCTAGTAGTGTGAGTATTTCATTAAATTGCAACCAAGACGAACTATTAATGTGTAAAAATGTATACAAACAACAAAGGTGGTGATTGCCAGCATCTCGAACTTAAAATGGCAACCTCCGTATATTTAAAAAATGGTAGATTTTTGTTTGGGAGTACTCTATTTGAAAAGACAATTTGGTATATCGTTGTTAGGAGGTCGTAAGAATTGAAGGTCTGCGAATTTAAGTACTCCCGTCATGGAGGCATATTCTGACATGGGCACAACAGATTGAGTTGGAATTGATGATTTTGAAATGTTGTGTTGGGAATAAATACCTATGTACATGTTGGAAATGTTCCTTTTGAAATTAAAATCTATTAAAGATGGTCTAAGAATTCTCGAATTGTCCTTTACACAAATACTTCATACATGCTGGATAATCGATAAATATATATTTGTTAGGAAAAGTTTTGTAGACCTAAATTTTTCTTTTAAAAAAATAAAATTGTTGGTAACTTTAATGTTATAACACTTTTGCTTACTAATTACTTGAGACCGAGTCCAACCGTATAGAGAGAGATGAGACTAGCCTAAATTCTTCGTTTATTTGATAAAGAATAAAGAATGTTAGAAAATGATGTAACTGAGTTGACTTTGGCATTAGATATTTTCTACTAAATTCTAAATTTAAAAATATGGGGGAAGATATATACTCCACGACTAACTAAACTTTTAAAATTGAAACTTAAAAAAATTAAAAAATTAGAAAACCCCTCTAAAAGGATTCTTAAATATTTAATCTTTACATATAATGGAGTGAAGAAATACTAAAAAACTTCCCTATAAACGGGTTCTTAAATAATTAGTTTTTCACCAATGATCTTTAGCACAACTGGTTAAGGTGAGTTACTCATGACATGTAAATAAAGGGATGTTATGGGTTCATGTCTCACTCTAAGCAAAATGCTTAGAGCTGAGTCAGGGGCTTTTCTCAGTAATGAGTTTCCTCCTGAGAGGGCTAGTGGTGCGGTCCCGGCTGAGAAACGGATATGTGAGCCCGATTAAGATAACACTTATCCTCCGAAACAGAGTCGTACATTTGTTGTTAAAAAAAAAAAATTAGTCTTTCCAATTAAAGGTCAGAAGGAATACGAAACATGATAGATTTTACACTTAATTTTGTATCTTTAAGTGTGTTTCGGTTCATTTTTATTATCGGTAATCATCATAAGAATCTAAAGCTAGTGTTTAATGATGAATCTCTATGAATATACCAACATGCAAAGTAACAATATAATAATAATAATAATAATATATTTGAGTTAACTTTATGTGTCGTACATTAGATATTTAAATAATACTAATTATCAATTTATTGTTGTATTAGTTGTTGTATCATATGCATAATTATGTGTATATTTTTTAATTTTTTTATTTTAAACCCAATAATTTTACATTTTTTACAATTTAACCCATATAATTTTTTATTTTCAACTTTGATCCTCTATATTTTATTTTTTTATAAAATTTTCGATTTACATTTCGGTCTAAATTTTGAGAATTAACACACCTTAACGTGTGCGTGTGCTTCAACGTTGTTACGCCTATTTCTTGCCGTTTAACATACCTATCGCAACGTGCGGATCCTAGATCGACTTAGTTATTTTTTTTATACTTTATGTTTCATGTGTGGTTTTACATTTTTACGTTTACTTTCAATTTTGTTTTACTTTTTTTTGGTTTTTAATTCTTTTTTGTACGAGTTTTTTCGGTGATGGTGGTCGCTGACGATGGTGTGATAATGGTGGTACTAGATATGGTTTTGTGTCCCCCGTCGCAACGCGAGGGGCTTAATGCTAGTTTTCTAGTAAATGCTATGTGGGAAGATATATACCCCACGACTAACTAAATTTTAGAATTCAAACTAGAGAAAACACCATCTGAATGGGATTTTAAATATTTAGTCTTTGCGTTTTAAGGTGTGAAGAAATAGCAATTATGTTAGATTTTACACTTCAGTATTTTTAAGTGTGAACTTTTGGATTCATATTATCATTATATTAAGTAACTATTCGAGCTTTGTTAAATATATTTTATAGCTATAGACGTAAAGATATTCTTTATTATAGCTATAGACGTAAAGATATATTTTATCTTTTTACATACTTGTATATTAAATAAGCACGACTTAAGTTTTTTATTTTTTCTTTTTTTTTGAACGCCAACAAAAGACTATAAGCTCAGTCACCTAAGTAAACCTATTGACGAAAGGCTATTCATGTTCGTGAAGCCAGCGGAACTGACCAGGCCCGCCCATCATTTCAGAAATTATCACCACCCAAAGGTTTACTGTGATAAACTCCTGACTCACTTAAAGCATATTATACTAAGTGATACTCGAACCCATGACTTACACGATAAAAAACCTTGTGATGCTTCGTCCTAAACCAATTGATTTGGGATTCGTTGGCAACACGACTAAAGCATCGTTATGTGGTTAATAGAAGTTATTTAATCATTAATTGGACTAATGCATTAAAACTTCAAGGGGTTGATTTTACAACAATTTTAAGTAGCGGAGTACACCATCCATTCGATAGGTCACAAACCTAATTTACTATAAGTCTATAACTTTACGGCTACTTATTACTACCTCACCCTCGTGCGTGTCTGGTTCTTGCTTGACAGCACCTATTATCTCACTTTTAATTGGTCTCTTGAAGACCATCGGTCATATTCAACGGCGTTTACCTATCCCTCATGCGTAAAACTGAAAACTTTCATGTATTTCAAATATTAGAGGTGGTCTAGGCGTGAGCTATAGGAAGAGTTGATATGTCAAATCCTTATTAGCAAGTTTAATCGTTAGAATTTGTGGTTTTAAAATTTAAATAAGAGTTTTTCTAAATACACCCTAGTCTAGTTTTTTAATTACACCCTAGTTTATTATATTAATTACATTTATTAGTTTTGTTGTTTCTAAACCCAATCAAAGTATACTCAACGGCTAAAATTTTGTGCAACATTAATTACTTAAATTAACAACTTGAGTCATTTTGTTTATTACTATTTCAGTAAAGTTTTTACAAACTATATCATTTTAGTAAATAAAATTATCAACTACGCCCATTTGAGAAAAAACTCTTTTTTTGTTTATTACTTTGTCATCATTGTTAATAAAGAATTTAATTACGTGAGTCAATTTATTTGTTTATTACTTGTATTAAAATTTTAAAATATAGGAAAGCATCCATGACGTTTTTAAAATTATAATTATTTGTTTCTTAATAAATAAATACGCAACATATGCGATTTTATCAAACAAAATGAGAATCACTATATCAATATTTTGCTTTAGTTTACTTAAAGTTATATTCTATTATTCTTTTATAAAAGAGAAAAAATAAATGTCACTACAATAATTTTATCCTATACCGACAAAGGCTTTAGGACGACATGTCGTCGGGACATAGTTGCGCGGGCTACCAAAAAAATGCGGTATAATAAAAACTTCTATCCCGACGACTTGGCGTCGCTATAGGTAAAAATTATTTTCTTTTTTTTTTACCTTTCGCTTAAGAAAATAAAACAAAAAACTCTGTGTTCTCTTTCCCGACGACAAGTCTTCGGGATAAGTAATGTTAAATTTATATGTTTTGTTTTTTTTACCATTCGCGTATGAAATAAAACAAAAATAAATGTGTTATTTGTCCGACGAAATGTCGTCTTTTTTTATTTTGAATCTATAGGGACGACTATTTTTACTCTATAGGGACGACCTGTCGTTGCTATAGAGTGAAGATCCTTTAAATCGCATTTCAGACCTTCTGCCTCATTTTTCAACCAAAAAAACCTCACTTTCTTCTCCCGATTTCATCTCGGTTTATAGGCTTATTTGGCATCAAATTGGAGTGTTTGAAGGTAAAAATGATATTTCTTTTACTATAATAAAATTATATAATATTGTTTTTATAAGTTTTATCTAAATTTTTATGTTTTAGGTGAGATTAAAGTTTAAAGCTTGAAATTAAAGTATTTGAAGATTTTCAAGGTATGAAATTCGTTTAAAACTTATGATTTAAGTGTTGTTTAGTGAATATGTTTGTGATTAGGCTTGTATGATTGTAAAAGTGTATATGGGTTTGATGTTAGATTAGGTTATGCCCACCAAGTGTTTGATGAAATGCCACTATATATATTTTCATGGTTTTAAGTTTGTATGCATTTTTATATGTGTTATTTTATATGTATATGGTTTAATGTATTTAGTTGTTTATGTATATGTTTATATGTATGTAATTATGTTAATTTTGTATGTGAATGTTTGTATGTATTTATATTATATGTTTGTTCATTAATATATTATGTTTGTTTTTTTGTAATTGTGTATGTAAGTATGTTGTATGCTTGTATATTTTTTGAATACTTGTAAGTGTGTATGTAAGTATGTTGTATACTTGTATGTACGTATGTTTGTATTTTTGTAATTGTGTATATAAGTATGTTGTATATTTGTATGTTTGTATACTTGTAAGTGATTATGTGTTGTGATTATACTTGTATCTATGTATATGTAAGTGCATATGACTTTAATGTTATTACATCTTTGTGTATATTTTAATTGATAAAGTTGTATTTCCATGTTTTATAACACAATAGATATGACAATTGATAAGAGTTGGATTAAATTGCGAAATTGGAGTTCTTCGGAATTTATAAAAGGTCTTCATAGCTTTCTAGAAATTACCAAGAACCATGTTTTGAAAAAGCTTTTTGTCCGTGTAAACGATGCTGTAATGGGTGTCGGCAGGATCTGGATATCATTTATGCCCACATACATGACAATAGGTTTCTACAATCATATAAGACGTGAACTTATCATGGTGAGAAATATCCACATGCTTCATAAATAAAAGACCCTTTTGCTCCAAGATAATCTATTCCAGCAAAAATAATGAGATGTTTGATGCAATTGATGATGTTATAACGGAGCAGAATGTTAACGAAGAAAATGTAGACGAAAGTGGAACTGGTTTTGACCCGGAGTTTGATGCATTATTTAAGAAGCTGAATACCGAGTTATACCCCGGTTGTAGTTGGATGTATTCTTTAAACTTTTTAGCAAAATTGATGCATATCAAGGTTATCAACAAATGGACAGATAGTTTCTTCAACCAACTTTTAGAGTTTTTCAGAGTTGCATTCCCTAAAAAAAATCAAATTCCAGCATCATACTATGAAGCTAAGAAGAGATTAAGAAAGATTGGGTTAGGATATGAATCTATCCATGCTTGCATTAACGATTATGCTCTGTTTTGAAAACAAAATGAGTTGATGCAAAATTTTCCGGTTTGTAACGAGAGTAGATGGGTTGATAAAAACACAAAGGGGAAGAAAGTACCTCAAAAAGTGTTCCTTTAACTTTCCGACTTCGACAAATGTATAGCTCAAGATTCATAGCAAAAGAAATAACATGGTATTATACTGGATGCTCAACGGATGGTATGATACGTCATCCAGTTGATGGGAAGGCATGGCAAGACTTTGATGAAAAATTTCCTGATTTTTCCAAAGAACCCTGAAATGTACGTTTGGGTTTGGTTGCGGATGATTTTAATCCATTCGGTAACATGAGTCAATCTTACAGTATGTGGCCAGTGGTATTGACAATATATAACACACCATCATGGTTATGTATGAAAGAGTCTTTTTTATGTTGACCTTGCTTATTCCTGGGTCTAAATCTACTGGAAAGGACATTGATGTTTTCCTAAGGCCTTTAATAGATGAGTTGAAAATGTTATGGGCCGAAGGAGTTCGAATGAGAGATGATTAACCAAAACTGTATTTAGGATGCGTGCAGCTCTATTATGGACTATAAATAATTATCCTGCTCGTAGCTATATGTCTGGATGGAGTGGTCAAGGTTATATGGCATGCCCTACTTGAAATGTAGACATACCCTCGTGCCCTGTAACAAATAAAATAGCTTTTATTGGTCATAGACGATTCTTGACAAAAAAACATAGTTTGAGAGATGATCTTTTTTCAATGGCAAAAGAGAGACAAGAGATCCTCCTAGACGTTTGAGTAATGCACAAATCTTAAAACAACTAAAAAGCCTCCCTGATCGTGTTCCAGGGAAACATCCTACACATGGAGGTGTGAAAAGAAAGCGTGCTGCAACCGAGTTGAATTGGACCAAACGGAATATCTTATTTGAGCTGGAATATTGGTCTTCACTTATTTTAAAACACAATCTTGATGTCATGTATGTAGAGAAAAATGTTTATGAGAGCTTGTTGGGTACTTTGCTAATGAATGAAAAATCAAAAGACACGCACAAAGCAAGACAAGACTTGCAAAATATGGGTATTCGACCTGATTTATGGCTAGTAAAGCAAAACAACAAGGTCTACCAACCACATGGTTCTTATTCTTTCACACCCGGTGATCGTGAACTTTTTTGTCAATTCGTTAAAGGAGTGAGACTACCTGATAGTTTTGGTTTAAACTTTAAAAATAAAGTGCTTTCTAATTATTCAAACATAATCGGGTTAAAGTCTCATGATTATCACATCCTAATGCAACGATTGCTACCGATCGGGGTGAAAGTTGGTCTCCCAAAAAAAGTGTCCACAGCAATCATTGATCTTTGTACATTTTTCAGAAATATGTGCAAGATCAGTAAATATGAGTGATATGTATAACAAATAAGGAAGTGGTAAAGATATTGTGCAATTTGGAATTGATATATCCTCTAACATTTTTTGATATAATGGTTCATTTAGTTCTTCATTTACCTGAAGAAGTTATTCTTGATGGTCCCGTTTATATGAGATGGATATATCTTTTTGAAAGATACATGAAAAAGCTCAAAGCTAGACCTGAAGGCTCAATAGCAGAAGGTTATGTTGCAAATAAGGCATTGACATTCTGCTCTATGTATCTTGAAGGTATGCAAACCAAATTCAACCGACCCAATAGAAATGCAGATTCTGGCATCCCAAAGAGACAATTCCATGTGTTTTCATCATAATGTCGACCAATGTCTAAAAAGAAAATCATTACGCTATGTGAAGATGACTACAAATCATTACACTGGTTTGTACTAAACAATTGCAATGAAATTAGTGTCTACAAATCGGAATTTGAATCTAAATTTCCTGGATGTAGTATGAAAACAGAATTTTCTTCGTGGTTAAAGTATAAAGCTAATACATCATCATCATCATCATCATCATCATCATCATCATCTTCTTTGTCTCAAGGGGGTATCAAAGAATTAAAGACATTGGCACATGGTCCTTTAAACTCATATTCTTACACTGCTTGCATAGTCAATGGTGTTAGATTTATGGTTTATAGTCGTGATGTTTGACAGACTACTCAAAACAGTGGTGTTGTTTCAATAAGAGAAGATGATACTCCATATTATGGTCAGCTAGAGGAGATCTTAGAGTTGAATTACATAGATGGTTACTCGGTTGTACTATTTCATTGTAAATGATTCAAAACATTTGGTAAGAGGTTAATCAAGCAAAACAATGTCACGACTATGAACCATACATGGAAATGATACGCTACTAGCAGCAGCAACGACCACCTGGTGGTCATTAGCATTTGTATTTTTGTTAGATTTAATTGAACTTTAAACTAATTGTATAAATTATTTATTTGTTAAACTTAAATTTGAAGTTGTATGAATTATTTGTTTGTTAAACTTGCATTGGATTTTTATTAATTATATGTTTGTTAAATTTGTAAAAAAAATTAGGATGAAAAAAATTAAATAAAATGAGATCAATAATGACGACATGTCGTCGCCATAACAAGAATTTTAAAAAAATAAAAAAAATATGAAAAAGACCTATAGCGCCGACAAGTCATCGCTATAGGTCATTTTACTTTTTTAAAAAAATAAGGAAACGACCTATAGCGACGGCATGTCGTCGCTATAAGTCAAGTTTTTCTTCTTTTTTTAATTTTTTTATTCGGTAAAATCAGAAACCACGACACTTATAGAGACGATTTGTCGTTTCTATAGACGAACTTGTGCCGACGATATCTATCCCGACGACGCTTCTGCCTATTACGACTAATTTATGTGAACTAAGTCTGTAGCGACGATAAGTCGTCGCTATAATGTGTTAGATTTTCGTTGCTATAGACCCACTTTCTTGTAGTGTGTATCTAAAATTATAAGTTATTTAATTTAAAAGACCACACTTATAAACGTATACAACCTAGCTACATTTAATTTTATATGAATCAGTTTATGACAATCAATTTCCTCACTTTTAGAATGAAGTATAAATAATTATTATATATATTATACAAGTTAGATCAATATATGTAGATTTTTTAAATACATGCATGTAGAAATTTGATGGTAAAAATTAATTATAGTTTTCTTAAAATATTTCTTATATCAAACATAATCATAAAATATTTTAAAATACACTATGAAAATATCTGTAATTTTAATTCGTGTTATTAAATTATATTAAAAGTGATTGCATTTTATGCAAATGCAATATTTATAAAACTAACTAAAGAATAAAAGTAATTGAATATAATGAACATCTCTCACTCATAATTAATAGTTACTTAATGATTGAATAATATTAAATAATAAAAGAATATGTTGTTATAGACTAGGATGCAAATAACAACGCGCTTTTAAATAATTCGTCTTGGGACGTTTCAGGCATAGTTGCAACATATTGGGCTGGATTTTGTGGTCTACGATTGTTGAAGCAAGCATGTATCTATATTGAATACCCCATGTAAGGTTAACATTGGTGTTCTTCAAATAAAATCCGCCAAAGGAGTTTCTTTATAGGTCTAATTCCACGAGTGATCAAACTTTTCTGGGTAATAAATGTTGTAGTACATAGTCTTTGGGTCCACAAGCTAAAAAATGCTCATGGTAATGTGTCAGTCTCGCCATCTTGATTTTATTGTTGTATGAATACAATATTATACGTACATGGTTATGAGTGGGTCATGTTAGCCATTGGACTTGGGTCTTCTTAATTCTATAATAACCATATAAGCGAGTTTGTTACTTATATATCTATTGTCTACCATGGCATACATATAAAGATAGTTTATTTTTAACATGTGGAAATGTAAGTTAAGTTACTTGTAAGATGTGGAAATGTAATGCATATCTTGTATATAAAGTATAAAAATGTAAAATGTAGCTTGTTTGTTATGACTTATATACTAACATGAACAACTTGACATATTATGACCTAATATGATTGTGTATAGAATACTAACTCTAATACGATTGTGTATAGAATACTAACTCTAATATGATTGTGTATAGAATACTAACCGACAAACAATTACAAGACACATTAAGCCTGATCAAATAAAGAAGTCATTAAGGTCCGTCGGTAATCACCAAAAGATCTTAAACCAGCTGGTCATGTTTAAGGATGAATCTCTAATGAATATACCAACATACAAAGTAATAATATAATAATAATATAATTAATTGACTTTATATTGTAACACATTAGATATTTTCTAGTAAATTCTAAATTTGAAAATATGTGGGATGATATATATGTCACAACTAACTATGAATTCAAACTAAAGATGAAAAAGAAAAGAAAAGAAAAAGCATCTCTTTGAAGGGGTTTTTAAAGTATTGAATCTTTTCATTTCTAAAGTGTAAAGAAATATCAAATATGTTAGATTTCACACTTTAACATCTTAAGCCTGAACTTTTAGGTTTATATACTATGTAAGGTTCAAATAATAAGGGTATGAATATAAAAAGTATACGGAGCAATTTTAATCGTCAGTTTTCTTAATAAATGATGAAATCAAATTTTAGATAAAAAAAGTTTGTTAGTGAAGTATTTTATTGTGCCCAATGTTATTGATTTTTTTCAAGTTTTCTTATTTTTTTTAAACGTTTATAACTTTTATGTACGATATTATTTCGTTTATAAAAATTTTACCATAAAAATAAGTCTACTATCATCATATAAAAAAAAATTTACATTTTTTAGTCATATGATTTTGTGCTTGTCAATGTATTTTTATTACAGTTCATTGTATCTTTTCGTTTGTTATTATATTTTTTCGGACACTTTTGTGTTTTTTTAAACTGGTTAATTTTAAAAAAATATAACGGCGAATAGCACTATTTTGTACTTGTGATAAATAAAGCACAATGATAACATGACAACTGATTAATCAATACATTAGTGATAAAATAATACAAAATGATATAAAATAAAAAACACAATGATAAAATATCTTATTAGTTTTTTCTGCTTATTCTTGTATTTTTCTAAACACTATGAGTTTTGAAAAATAACTTATTGAATTAACATCATTATATACTTTTGATTATAATACACTGTGATAAATTTACAACAAACTTACATAATATATCAACAATAGTGACAAAAATAACATTAAATGCTTTAAAATGTAAAACTTAATAATAAATACACATAACAAACGATAAAAAACATTTGACATAATGATCTGACATATTTGACGCAATGACCTAATGATACTGTGTAAGTGTTTTTCAGAGTATTAACATGTTTAATTATGTTTTTTTTACGTGTTTATTAATATGGAACACCATTACTTAAAGTTCATTGATTTTCAAGTTGCGGAGCTTAACGGACATAATTTGATGTTTTTTTGGAGTAAATGGAAGAAATGAAGACAAGGTGAAGTAAGATGTAAAGTATGTCCCAAAAGACATAAATTACGTACTATTTCAAAATCAGTCTAAATAAAGCACGCAAACTAGAACATGAAACAAGAGAAAAAGGATGTAAATTACTTCCCTATGCTTACTAACGGGAATTTTTTGATTTTTGTGACCTAATTGAAGGTTAAAAGGGGGGCTATCAAATTCGTTTTTGGCCATATAAGTGGTGAAATTTAGAGAAGAGAACACCTACAGATCCTCAAGATGAGTTCAATACACCTAGAAATCTTAGTAGTCAGTAACCTTAACATGAGTCTGGTGATGGATATGATAGTGTTGATGTGTTGTTTGTTTCCAAAAGTGAAACTGGTCAAGAATGGATCATGGATTCAGGTTGTTCCTATCATATGACCCCAAATAAACGGTTCTTTAAAGAGTTAAGCATGCTGGACCTCGATTTAGTGTAATTGGGTGATGATAGGCCTTATTTGACTAAAGGAGTTGGAACAGTACCTTTAAAACTACGTAATGGGTCGAGATTTGATCTAGGAAATGTTAGATATATCCTAAAGTTAAAAAGGAACCTTATGTCACTTGGTTCTTTTGAAAGAAATGGTGCTCATGTAAGTCTGGCCAATGGTAAGGCAAAAGTAATCCGTTGATCTATGGTGATTTTGACTGGAACAAGGAAAGATAATAATCTTTACTAACTGGATGGACATGTAAGTGTTGGTTTAGTGTTAGTAGCAAATGTTGATTGTGATAGTGATGTCATGATGTGGCATAAGAGACTGGACACATCAGTGACCAGGGTTTTTTAGATTAAAGAAACAAGTGGGTATTGAAGGGCTACTTGAATGCAAAGCAGGGTTTTGTGAGCATTGTATCCTTGGTAAATCTCATAGAGTCAAATTCAATAGAGGTGTGAATTGTACTAAGGGGATCTTACCAGGGTTGCCTTTTTAGGTGGAGCTAAGTATTTATTGTCCATTATTGATGATTACTCTAGAAGGGTTTGGGTGTATATGCTTATGAGCGAAGATGAAACTTTCTCTAGGTTTAAGTAATGGAAAAGATTAGTGGAGACTTAATTTGAGAGAAAAATCAAGAAGTTGAGAACAGATGATGGAGTCAAGAAGTTGAGAACAGATAATGGATTAGAGTTTTGTAATGGTATTCAATATGTAGTGGTCAAAGTTGAAGTCACTGTTGTGAAGTTTGTTAATAATGCTTTGTTAACTGATATAAAGTAGAGGGACTAATCTTGTAATATTGCTATAGTGGGTTGTTAATAAGTAGTTAGCTAGTTGTTAGAATTAGTTAAATCAAGATTAGTGTTTTTCCTTCATTATATGTGTTCTCAGTAATTCGTTCTCATCGAATACAGTACTTTGAATCTTTGATTTCATAATTCATTTCTTCAATTTGTATTGTTCTTTGTTGTTGTTAATCATTTGATTGCAATATTCTTCAACAGAAACATTACTCCAAACTCAAGAAAATGAAGAATGGGATTAGGAAGAAATGCCACCCTCAATAAGAAAACTAGAAAACACTATCAAGCTACAATTGAATATAAGACAGAGAATTGCTTCAGCAACTATAACTTCTTCATCAATAAAAAATTTATCAGTATTAAGTTGCTTCAGCGAAAAAAACTATGATTAATGGAGTTTTACTTTCGGTAATATTTTGATCATGAGATGTAAGCTGCTTTCAATAGGAACTTGCATTCTCAGTAAAAACAACCCTCTATAGTAACAAGCTGCTATCTACAGCAACAAACAGTTTACTAACAATATCATTCTTCAGTAGTAAAAGTTATCATATATAAGTTGAAACTTGTTCAATTTGAAACTACCTTCGTATTAGGTTTGTTCTTTAGCTCCATCATAGGCAATTCTAATAGACACTATCGACTTACAAGAATATCTTTTAGATATGGCACTGACTTAGAGATATTTTTCACTTGGGGGTAAGGGGGTCATTTTTATTCCTATTGGCGATGAGTAGTCTAATACCCATTTTTTCTTAAAAATATGTTACTGGCAAGCGTCAAATTTGTGTTATGTGCCCTCAAGATATCAGAGTTTCCAATGGCGATGAGCTTGGCCACCACTCCTATTGGCGATGACTTCGCCATGTCATGTCACCCTGAAATGAAATTTAATACATACGAGCCACCAACATTTTCATTGATAATGAATGAGAGACCACCACTCGTATTGGCGGTGGCTTAGCCAAATCATGTCAAACCTTGCAACAGAATCACCCAGCACCATTTTGCATTGAAGACGAGTGAAAAAACACTAATAATATTTAATTTTTTCATAGAGTTGGTGAAAATTAAAAACTTAACTAACACATCACTATTCCTAATGACGATGAGCAAAAGAGTTCACTACTACAAAAAGGGGCAAAAGGGGATGGTAATTTGGCCATAAGGGGCGGTTTTTAGCCTGCCCCATATGGCTACGCACCTTATGATATATCTTCACATGGGGCGGTTTTCATAAGGGGCGGTTTTTGAACCGCCCCTTATGTACATTGATAAGGGGCGGTTTTTGAACCCTCCTTATGTACATCAATAAAGGGCGGTTTTTAAACCCCCTCTTATATACATCAATAAGGAGCGGTTTTTAAACCCCCCCTTCTGTTCAAATAATGAGGAAAAAAAATTTATTGTTTAATATCCAAAAATATTTTCCTGTACAAACCGCTCAATCAACCAAAAATTATAAGATTGCGTATCAAATGTTTCATATATTAAAGTATCATACATTGTGTATCAAACGTTCAAAATCAATTCAATATACGACATCTAGACAAAAACACGTATATACACCAAAAATTCTCAAGATAATATCATCAAGTCAACATAAATAAATCAAAAATATCACCGTTTTAACTAAAACGCTTGTCAATCACTTCAGACATCAATTGTAAAACTAAATCATCAAGCTCTTCCGTTGGAATAATCCCTTGTGTATTCCATAACTAAAAACAAATAGATAAAAAAAATGTAAGTATATAATCTACTATTATGTTTAATAAAATATATAAAAATTTACACGGATGGGGAAATCATGCTGAACATGATTGACAAAGTCTATCATATGCTTGATAACCATCAAGCCACATTCCCAATCACCTTTTTGTTGTAAACACTGCATTTTATTCAAATCAATTTAGAGAAATTATTTTCTAATCAATTATAAGTATTGATGGATCACATACGTTAACCATTGCTCATTTCCACGCTTTAGGATCATTTCTTTTCTCTTTTCCAAAAATTTCTTGTAGTATTTGAATAAGACGATATTGTTTCATGCCTTTTCCCTCGTTTTTTTGGAGTCCACAACGTACCCGCAATGCAAAAATGTATCAATAATGATAAGCACCCAATGATTACTACAAAAATAAAAGTTAGCGTGTATATGGTATATTATATATATATATATATTATATATATATATATATATATATATATATATATATATATAATATATATATATATATATCATTGTATGATGGTATATATTACCTTTGAATGTAAGGTGCAAGAATGAAATGTTTATCCATATGATGTTGAGATACACTAATTATGTGTGTTTGAACTTCATCCTTTTGACAAATACATTTTTGAGCCTCTATTTCGGTTGGGTCAAAAAAAGCGCATTTAGACTTTCGCGTTTCATAGAAATGCGTTAAATCAAAAAAAATGAAATCACAATTTTAAGATTTGACATTAAAGAAGTAGATTATATTATTAAACTACAACTAATGCATGATATGTTACATCAAACTTATAATAACAACTTACATTGCAAACCAATAAAGTATTGACATGTCAAGACAACCTTTGATGAATATTTGTGCCACATTGGTTAATGGAATAGCTTGTGTTTTCGGCTCAGGGTACATCCCGTGAGGTGCATCAACAATAATTGCAGGCTTCTTCCCAACGGCCAAAAATAATTCCTCAAACATGCTTTGAAACGGTTTACGGGTTAGTTTGACTTTATCTATCGCCAAAACTAACTCGGGATCAACAAATCAGGTTCGGGTGGGCGTTGGGGCGAAGGTATTGTTTCGGGTTGTACTTGGGATGTAGGATGAACTTTGGGTGGGGGTGCAATTTGGTTTACAGGTTGGATTTGCACGGGTGTGGTTTGTAATATACTAAAGTCAAGATATAATATACTAAAGGAGCACTGTACAACATCAAAATCACCATCATATATATTCAACACTAAAATAAAGGAAGCCATTACCCTACCACACAAATGCCAATACATCCATACACATTTAATAAATGACACGTGCACTACAAATTAAATATTCAACAGCCCCACCATATACCCAACACTATATATACAGTTTCAAACATATAGAATGATATAAAGAACTACCTTAACTCGGGAGATACAACCGGGTTGTGCAGACGCTGGTGGACAAGCGACGGCGGTGGGGGACTGCACTGAAGGAGAACCGGAGGAAGGGGGAGGCGGTCGTGGAGAAAGGGCAGTCGTGGAGCAGGGGCAGGGGTGGGGGTTGAGCCGAAGGAAGAAAGAGGAGGGGGAGGCGGTGGTGGAGAAGGGGCGGGGGTGGGGGGCCTGCGCCGAAGGAAGAAATAGGGTGGGGAGGCCGTGGTGGAGAAGGGGCAGGGGTGGGGGGGTGCGCTGAAGGAAGAAAAGAAGAGGGGGAGGCGGTGGTGGAGAAGGGCGGGGTTGGGGGGCTGCGCCGAAGGAAGAAATAGGAGGGGGAGGCGGTAGTGGAAGAACCGACGGGTGAGGGCGGTGGTGGAAGAGCCGAGTGGAAGGTGGAGTGAAGAGGAGGCCACTTTTAGGAGGGAAAACAAAATTTTTGGTGTTATATGTGACCTAAAGAGGCGGGTATGGGCTCATAAGGGGCGGGTATAGGCTCATAAGGGGCGGTTTTTATATTGTGTTATAAGGGGCGGGTTTTTTTGTATTATAAGGGACGGTTTTTTCGTGTTATAAGGGGTGGTTTTGGGTCAAAAGGGGCGGTTTTTTTCGTGTTATAAGGGGCGGTTTTAGGTCAAAAGGGACGGTTCTGGAGATCTAAAGGGGCGGGTATTTTATTTTAATTGATTTTGATGTATATTTTAAAGTAAACATATATAAATTTAATACAACTATGTATAAAATAAACGATTAAAATAAGTTTTTACATAACAACACATTTCACATACATAATAATAATTTCTTCTTAATTAAGATAAACTCCATTGATATGATCACGTAAAATTCCGGTGCGGTTGATATGATCCGGCTCTTCAATACCTACCGAAAATGGCAGTAGATCATCAAACTGGTCGTATTCCTCTTCGTTACTAACATTGTCTACGCCAAGAATACGTCGTTTACCTTGCAAAACGATGTGATATAGTGGATTTCTAGGGTCTTTGACAAAGAAAAGTTGTGTGATATGTTTTGCCAAAACGAAAGGCTCAGATTTATACCCATTGGTGGTAAGGTTGACTGGTGTAAAATCATATTTATCAACTTGGACACCTTTAAGGTTACACACCCACTTACATTTGAACACTAAAACAGTAAGACCTACATCATATTCCAATTACCAAATTTCTTGTATAACACCGTAATAGGAGTTTTTTGCGATTGTTTTCAAGGTATCACCACGTCGTCTCTCGAATTCGGTTGATGATGCTATTAATGTAACTCCACTATTTTGCACTGAACTTTTTTTATCTTGATCATTGGTGTAAAATGTATAACCATTAATATCGTACGCCTGATAAGATTTAACTACACAGGCTGGACCTTTTCCTAACCTTTTCACAATTTCATCAACGACATCAGTTTCTTTTACCCTCTGTTTCATCCAGTCCGACAACTCTTTGTTTTGAGTTCTAATGTACCACTCATCATATTGACCCGGGTTTGACGATCATAACATGTCCATGTGTTCACAAACAAATGGATCAAGACATGTCATGTGTTTTAGAACCACTAAATGTGCATTTTCTATGTCTTTGCAAGACGGGTGATTGTTTTGATACCAAGTACTCCTTGACCACCAAGTCGACTCGAGTGACGAGACTTAGGAACACCACCACCTTTGACGTTGTCCATATAGTTTGAAAATATAAATAAATTATTATAATGTATGTTAATACTAATATATGTATATAATGTAATATGATTGATGGTGTTACCTTGACAGAAGTCAGTCACCTCTTCAGAAGTATATCCTTCAATAATACTACCTTCTGGTCGATAACGATTTCTTACATAACCTTTTAAAACACCCCATGTATCTTTCAAAAGGGTACATGTATCGTAGGAATACAGGACCACAAGCCTTAATCTCTTTTACGATATGACATGTGAGGTGAACCATTATGTCAAAAAATGATGGTGAAAAGTACATCTCTAGTTCACACAGGGTAACATATATGTCCTTTTGCCATTGATTCAAAGATTCTACATCTAACACCTTTGAGTGAATGCTGTTAAAAAACAAATAAAGTTTTGTGATAGTATGTCGAACGTCATCAGGTAACAATCCACAAATTGCGATAGGAATCATGTGTGTCATCAAAACATAACAATCTTGAGACTTCATTCCAAGTAATTTACTATCTTTCAATGACACCAATCTTTTAATGTTTGAAGAATAAGTTGATGGAACCTTAATACCATGCAAACATTCACAAAACTGTCTTTTTTCTTCTCTTGTTGTATTATAACAAGCAGGTGGCAGGTAAATACGGTCGTTACATAGTTATGGATGAAGTTCTGGACATATTTTCAATAGTTCCATATCTTTTCTAACGTTAATCCCATCTTTAGTTTTACCTGGAATATCTAATAATAAGCTTATCAAGCTGTCACATATATTTTTTTTATATGCATAACATCTAGACAATGTCTAACCATTAAATCATTCCAATAAGGTAAATCTCAAAATATTGATCTTTTTTTCCACAACGCTGCTTTCTCAACACGTGATCTTTTTCCCCCCGCATTATTCGGATTTTTAACTCGTGAAAATGTATCGAAACTTGTCATCATTGTGCCAAACTCAAACTCACCGTCAAACTCATCTTTTTTATTTCTAAAAATGTGGCCTTTTGGAAGAAATCTTCGATGTCCGATGTATACAAGTTTTTTGCAATTTTTTAACCAGATCGAGTGTGTCTCGTCTTCACAAACGGGACAAGCTTTCTTACCCTTGGTATCGTATCCTGACAAGTTACCATATGCTAGAAAATCATTTATAGTGCAGGAAATCATGGCACGCAATTTAAATTGTTCTTTCTGATAAGCATTGTATACGTCCACACCCTCATTCCAAAGCTTTTGTAAGTCTTTAATCAATGGAGATAAATACACATCAATATCATTACCAGGCTGTCTTGGACCTTGAATCAACAATGACATCATAATGTACTTTCGTTTCATACATAACCACGGTGGAAGATTATAGATGCATAAAAGAACTGGCCATGTACTATGACGACTACTCATGTTACTGAATGGATTGATCCCGTCTGAACTAAGCCCAAATCGTATGTTTCTTTTCTCCTTCGCAAAAGTTGGATGCTTTCTATCAATAATTCTCCACTGAGGTGAATCCGCAACATGTTTTAATTTTCCGTCAATTACATGTTCATCTGAATACCAACACAACAATTTTGCATCTTTTACGTTTAAAAATAATCATTTAAGTCTCGGTATAATAGGGAGATACCACAAAATTTTAGCCGGTTGTCCATTTTTTGTCACATCATCATCACATTCATCCAAATCTTTTTTTAGTATATACCTCGATGCACCACACTTATCACGTTGATGTTTATTTTCATACCCGTCTCTCTATAGAAGATGCAATTATTTGGACATGCATGTATTCTTTCAACTTCCAACCCCATCGGACACATCAACTTTTTTGCTTGGTATTTGAAATTGGTAATTCGTTGTCTTCTCGCAATAATTTCATTTAAAAGCACCATAGACTTGTAAAACTTTACGCTCCATCTGTTTTCAGACTTTAGTTTAAACACTTTAACACAACATCAGTTGTTATGTTTAGAACCGTATATAGGGATTTTTTGCTTCTTCAAATATGTGTTGTAACTTTTCTTATTCAATTGGTCTCAATGTCATGTAACATTTCAGTATTGTAATTATTAGTGGGTTATTTGGAAGCTCATCATCTGTATCAAAATTTAATGAGTCGTGTTGTATTGTATTATCATGAATTTGTAAAGTGGTCGACAAAGTATTAAACTCAAAAATTGATTCTCCACTCAAAAATTGATTCTCCATGCTCTGACCAACAATGGTATCCATGCATAAACCTGCGTCGCAACAAATGATACTCTATGATATCAATATCCTCAAAATATTGAAAGGTTTTACAAACGGAACAAGGACAACAAATTTTTCAGCTTCCTGTTTTCAAACGATTTTCTTCAGCTGCCTTTTTAAAACTTTGAACACCCTTCGCATAAATTCCTAATGAACATAAACTTTATGCATCCAAGTATCATGATCCATCTGAAAAGTAAAAAACAAAATAAGTGATGTAGTTGTACGTAACCGGTAATCGAAGGCGGTGGATCCTAACCCACTTTTTGAATATTCTATCTCAATGTATACATTTAACGTGTTGACTATTTAAAAAAAAATCGGCAGCAGTTTTCCCTTAATTCCCAGAATGCGTATAAAATGCAAGCCCGAAGGAGTATAGGAGAAAAACTGCCGATTTTTTCTTAAATAGTCAAACCGTTAACATGTATATACATCCTAATGAGATAGATATTCAAAAAGCAGTCCAACGGGGACAATCCAAATTATCTCTATTAGATAATTTTGGATGGGTATACTCTAAAGTTTTATGCTAAATTCATTATAAATATTATCTAAACACACATAAACATATATTGCATATATATTATGTGTTTCTTAATTAACTGGTCAAAGTATGGCAAGTTTACATATTTTACTTTGTACATACTAATTTACAACTTGTAAGCTTGCATCTATAATTCAATCCGATATAGACACATATATATATTTTAAACACGTATTCATGTACATACACATATATATACACATCAATTTTCAAAAAAAAAACAATAATAAACTTTTACCTATAAATAACGAAAGTTAACAATAAAATACATTATTATGTACAATAAAACTAGAAATAACGTCTAGAGAGATTTGTACCTTTAATGGAGAGATTTTGAAAGAAAACTCGATTTGAAATTCAAAATTAAGAGAACATTTGATTTGCAGGATATGATTCAATGAGGAAGATAACCGTTTTTTGTTTAATATATATATAGTATTAAGGGGCGGTCCAAAACCACCCCTAAAGATACACAAGGGGCGGTTCTAATATCCGCCCCTAAAGGTATTATTAAATATTAACAAGCACATAAGGGGCGGTTTTGAACCGCCCCTAAAAGAAGCATAAAACGCGGTAAAATACCCGCCCCTAAAGGTATTTATTATATTTTCAATAGGACATAAGGGGCTGTTTAGAACCGCTCCTAAAGGGGGCATAAAGGGCGGTCTTGATACCCACCCCTAAATGTAACTAAAGGGGCGGTTTCGCTCAATTTGTTCTCATTTAAATTTTCAGAAGGCTTTAAGGGGTGGTTTTTTAGAACACCCGCCCCTTCAAAAAATTGGGCCCGCCCCATTTACCTCTTTTTGTACTAGTGGTTCTGACCGGTCATCATTAGTAATGGTGACATGTTAGTTAGGTTTTGTGGTTCTACCTATAATTTTAAACTTTTCAAACCATTTTAAATAGTTTTCTTGTAAATCTCTACGAACATAGTCTCTTCATTTCATACCAATACACACAATGCTCCACCTTTTTTGTTCAGTTATACTGGGCTGGTAATATTTTGTTAAACGGAATTGTTTTGTGTTATGATTTCACTAGAAGCATTACTATTATTCTTCAACAAAAAGTTTCATGCGAAGAATTTGTCGATTTAATTTATCTTCAACTTCACGAGCAAAAGGAATTTTACAATTAGACGTTGAAATCGTATTACACATATCAAGGGTTTTCCCAAGGGTTTGAAATTAGCGACAATAGTCTAAAAAGGCTGCATTTTTTATAGTAAGCAGAAGAAATTTCCACCCTAATGTACCTGTTATTCTTGAGTCAAGAATGTCCATTCAACAATCTAGTTGTATCGACTTCTGCATGGGTTTTCAGTATCAAACTAAGATCTTGTAGCTGCTACCAGAAGTTGGAAATAGGGTTTCACTAATTAAATAAAATACTATTAATCTAGCACACTGCATACATTGAACATTTGTTGCATCTTTAGTTTGCAATGTCGTCTATTACGTTGTGAAGATTTGTTCCGGATTCTTGTTATAATTAATGCCAAATACTATGTTACCATCAATGGACAAACCCCACAAGACTTACACATCTTGTAGAGTTACTGTATTTCTCCACACGAAAAATGAAACATGTCCATTTCTTGACACCATCTTTCCACACAAGCGAATTTCAACATTTTGTCAATTTTACGATTATCACACTCAATGTTACTTGAAAAATCAGCCAAACGAATAAACCATGTCACATTTTTCTCCAATAGGATGTGACCGAATATTCATACAAAGCCATTCATCTTCGCATCTTATCCTTACCAGACCACCAATAAAATTAGGATCTTGAAAAATTGTATCCACTAGTATTGTGAGCTTAAAATAAAAAATCGTAACAATCGGATCAGAAGTAAAACCACCAGTTGACATATTTATATCAAAGTTAAGAAGAGAAAACGATGTTATGAAATATGTATTTAAAAATGCTGGCCAGCTAGATATGTATTTAAACTAGGTGAATTTGAAAACCTTTGTTCAACTTTACTACCAGCTAGATATGTATTTAAACTAGGCTACCTACTTTCTCTCGTGACTTGAATGACAACTCTCTTGTGGTAAAACTATTAAATTATGGTAATTGTATAGTCATCGCCGTTAAGAATAGTGGCCACTTAATGGAATTTAAACTTACGCATGTTGCAACCTAACTACTCACTTGCTATCCATATACTTGTCATTGATAATGGTAACCTTGGAGGTGGACTAGACAACTCCACACTCATTGCTACTAGGAGTGGTGGTTTCTCATTCATTGATAATGTTAATGGTGGCAGGTGATAATTGGTTAATATGCATGCATGTATCTTAGTCAATATTACACTTTTAATATATTCTATATATCGAATGATATTACTTTGTTGCGCTTTTGAAATGTAGGTCAAATGGAGTTTAATGGCATTATTCATAAAGGATATCGAAGATATGAAGATTATTGCTTGACACGTGCCAATAACAAAGAAGATCACATCCAAAATATGGAGGCCGTAACTTACGGCCTGTTGCGTATCATGGTGGATAATTTCGAAATTTGAATCATATAATAGCCCTAACATTAGGGTTTCGAAAGGAGTCCTGCCAAAAACCCCAAGAACGAATCTTTGGATCATTGGAGCCATTGAAACTCTATCTAATCATCAATTGATCAAGGATTCATATGCACAAATTAAAGATTGAAGAGATTATGATGAAGATGCAAGGCTAAACCACCCGTGATCATCCCCGGGTGGACGGTTTGTGATTGGATTATGCATGCTTGTGTTTTACCTAGTCAATACATGAACTTTGATTGTTTAACAACTTCTTTTTGTTATGTGTTTTTGAATCATGTGTTGATTAAAGATTCTTGTTAATGGAGTTGATTATTGCTTGTCAAGTTATCAGTTTTACATTGTTAACCATTGAGTGATAATTAAATTATTATCATTAATTGGTGATTACGAACAAAGTTTCTAGATTGTGGCATTAGTTAGTTTACTAGTTAATTTACATAATCGGCTATCAAGTTGTAATTACCTTTCAACATATGTGATAAACAAGTTATGGTCTATATAACTTTAAGATCGGGTAAACATAAGCCATATATTCAATACATTCCTGAAACTCGGGGTGATGCCTTTCATCCATTTCTAGAAAAAACTTCCACAACACAAGCCTACCAACATTAACTCTAAGATCAATAGTATACATCCGTATCATCAATTTTAATGATGTTGCATCAACAAAGATAATTCGTTTATATATGTGCGTCAAGTATTTATGCGTGACAAAAGAAATTATAGTCTTGTGGTATCTAGTAAAAATGTTTCTTATCAATTTTTTTGAATGAGTTTTCGTAACAATTGTATACAATGGTACTTGAACCCTGAATCTCATGAAGAGAGACACCTTACAAAACATTTTAGTATCATTGAATTTCAAGATATGATGTTTCTTATCAATTGGTTGGGTATTCTAATTTTATGATGGACACTAATGGTATGGACAAATTTAGATATTATATTAGTTAGTCATTCTAAAAAATATTTATTCTTAAATTTACTAAAATACAGTCATAATACTAGTTATAAGGAGCCATTCATTGCCTTAAAAATAAAAAGCATAATTGAACTATTTTGATGATTTCATTACTATTTTATTATGTTTTATTCCAAGCTTGGAGGGTTAGGTTGGTAATTTTAGTGTTATCGACGTGTAATTTTAGTGTTTTGGATTAATTTGTTGATCGAGGAAATAAAGTGCAGGACCGTTAAAGGGTACTTAAGCTTGCACTTAGTTATCACACTTAGGAGGATCTTAAGATCACTTAACAATTCAAATAGGGAACTATGAACCTTTACTGAAGATACAAGATAAACACAAGTAAAACAAGAACAAGAGAACAAGATAAAGTTTTCAAAAAGTTGTATATTACTTCTCTAGTTTCTATTACAAGTGTTGTACAAGTATATGTTAAATACAAGAACCGGAGACTACTTATACTACATCCTAACAACCGTCAATATGCAAAAAGACAGTTGGAAGTGACTAATCTAGACAACAAGATCAGCCTAAAGTCAAAAGGCAGATTGTCTTTTGACTAGTGACTATGACAAGCATAGTTTCACTGACTTTCCTATTACAAAAAGCCAGAAGGAACAAAAACAGAAACTTGCAGGCGAAGACCTTATCTACTTTATCATAAAGTATGGAAGTTTCACCAACTAGTGATAGCAGGTGAACTACCAGAGCATGTAGCGGAAAGTAGGTTGCTTTATGGTAAGTTGATGGAAAATGTATCTTTTCTCTCTCTTCAGAGGAAAATCAGTCTTGTCTTAAACAGCTTCGGAAGACTTTGTCTTGAGAGCTTCGGAAGACTTTGTCTTGAGAGCTTCAGAAGACTTCATCTTTTACCTTCGGAAGAGTTGAGTCTTTGGCTTTGAAAGACTTTATACTTAGAATATTTTCCAAGTTCAGTGTAAGCTTCCGTCCGCAGCAGTTTCTTCTGAACTTTGGCATCGAAAGATTTTACACTTAGCATTTTTCTTGAGTGTGTAAAACTTCCGAACCTAGTTCACCTTTGTTTCGAATGCATGTTGGAACTTGGTTTGTTTTGGTATCTTTTGGTTGCATCACCTCTTAACTTCAGAGGTTCCTACAAACTCCCCCTAGGATGATACTACCAAAACAGAGAGTTTCTTCAGACTGGGATAGTCCATATAAGATCTTCAGAATTTCTTTCTTCATCAGTAGATCTGGATTCTTCAGACTCATGAAGTACCTCATGTCATAGAGATCATGCAGAGGGAGTTCAATCATGTCACTTGTGAAGTAGACATGTTGTTCTCCCTGATCTCTAGTGACATACCATCTGTCTGGATCTTCCGTAAAAGTCCAGGACAGAATTTGTCTTCCAACAGAGAGAGGCTTTACTATGATAGGAGTTGGTTGAGAGTCCTTTTCATGCACTTCCTAAGGATTTCTTGACTCATCCTGAGGTTGGAAGGAGGATGCCTTTATTCTTTTCTTCTTTGAAGATGATCTTCTTTTGGCAATCCTTTTTTTCCTCCCTGATGATTTTAACTGAGAGGGTTGGTCTTCAGTACCAGTTCTTCAGTGGATTCCCTCTCATTGGGATCTCCTCTCTCCCTTTCAGAAGGAGAGGGAGGAGAACCAGCTATGGGTTAAATGAAGTTGGCTCTTCAGACTGGGATAGTCCATATAAGGATCTTCAGAATGTCTTTCTTCAGCAGTAATCTGGATTCTTCAGACTCATGAAGTACCTACTAATGTCATAGAGATCATGCAGAAGGGAGTTCAATCATGTCACTTTGTGAAGTAGCATGTTGTTATCCCTGATCTCTAGTGACATACCATCGTCTGGATCTTCCGTAAAAGTCCAGGACAGAATTTGTCTTCCAACAGAGAGAGGCTTTACTATGATAGGAGTTGGTGAGAGTCCTTTTCATGCACTTCCTAAGGATGTTCTGACTCATCCTGAGGTTGGAAGGAGGATGCCTTTATTCTTTTCTTCTTTGAAGATGATCTTCTTTTGGCAATCCTTTTTTTCCTCCCTGATGATTTTAACTGAGAGGGTTGGTCTTCAGTACCAGGTTCTTCAGTGGATTCCCTCTCAATTGGGATCTCCTCTCTCCCAGTTTCAGAAGGAGAGGGAGGAGAACCAGCTATGGGTTAGAAGATGAAGTTGGCTGTTACGCAGCTTCAGGTGCAGGTGGTGTTGTCTCTGTAGGTTCCACCTTTACCTCAACTTCAGGTTGAGCTTGACTTGATGATGAATGAGGTCCACAAACTCCCCCTTTTTATCTTCTGCTTGATCCCCCTTATGTGCTCATCCATTGTGGATAGAGACATGGGACCAAGCCTCCTTCCGGAGAACCCATACAGCTTTAAGAAGCTCATCATCCTCTGCCTATCTGCAGACTTTTTCTGACTTTTCTGGATGATGGCTCTTGATTTTACAGCTTCTTCCCTTTGCCTCTTCTTTGCAGCTTGCCTTTCTTTCTTGGCTTGCTCTTCCAGCTGCTTATTGTATTCAAATAATATATAATCATAAAGCAAGGGAAGGAGTGCAGGTGCCTGATAGAGACCTGTGGCACTCAGGTAGTTGATCATTTTAATCTTTCTTCTCATCAACTACCTGAGGTTGTTCAGCAACCACAAATCTGGACTCAGGACTTTCTTGAACTGGGGAGAGGACAGGATGTTCTTGTAAGCCTTGGTCTCCTCATTTCTTCCTTGTGTTTGAGGGTCAAGGCTGCATCCTCTGCTTCCTTCCTCTCTGTTGACAATTCAATATCAGCCAGTTCATTTAACTCCTCTAAGGGGGAGAGAGATGAGTTCATCTATGTTGTAGTTCCTGGTCCCCAGATAGTTGAGCCTGGCTGCCCTTAATTCATCTTCTTGAGTGTTTGGTATAGGGGCAGTCAGAATTGCAGCTTGCATAAATCCTGGGGAACCACTTGAACTCTCTCCCCTCAACTTCCTCTTCCTCTCTCTCGTTTCTTCTTCAATCTCTTCAGGAGTCATCTTCCTTTTGCCTTTGTCAATTATAGATCTTGATGACTCAGTTTGAGGAGAGCTTTCGCCTTCATTGCTTGATTCAGCAGTCAAGCTCTGGCCAGAGAGAGGTTGTGAAGCACCATCATCAGCTGGTGCCTCACTGAGGGTATGGGGTGCTGCAGGAGATCTTGTCTCAAGGTTCACAGTCTCAGCCTCTAGGCCTTCAGTCAAGGCTTTCCATTCGAAGCTAATCTTGGGGTCTACCTCAACTCCAGTTGACCAATGCTTCAACTGCTAGCCTCTGTCTATAATGCAGTTCTCCTTTTGAATTCTACCAGCACCCAGTCTTGAATTTGATTGAGGTTAAAGATGTAATCACTGGCAATAGTTGAGGTCTTAAAGATGTAATCAATGGCAATAGTTGACCAGCACCCAATGATGTGTCAAGAGGCTGGGGTTGCCATGGTTGTAGGTCTTAAAGATGTAATCACTGGCAATAGTGCGAGCCTCTTCCACATGGATCTCCTGGACAATCACAGGAAGATCCACCTCAGTTTGGGGTGTCTGATGTGGGCTAGACATGGGTGAAGCAGGAGTAGTACTCATCTCCCCTTGAGTGTGGGTAGAGAGGGGAGAGTCATGATACTCACTGAAACCCAAATCTTCATCAGAGTAGAAGTCAAGGCGGTTGAGATCAAGAGGCTAGGGATGGTAGCTTTCCCCTGAAGGTTGATCACTAGAGTGTTAAGACTTAGAGTGATGGCTTAAGGCTACTTGTGGAGTTGTGAGCTCATCAGGTTGAGCATGAGGAACCTCAGCACTGATTATTTGAAATATGAGAGTGGTCTGCTCCTCAGGGGAAGTGGGAGCTCGAGATTCCACTTCCTCCTGTATGGGTTGTAATATGGGGGCCTGCACATGCTTAGTAGCAAGTGCAGGGGTTCGCTTAGATTTTCTTTGGTAGGTGAATTTGATGGTGGGTTGTATTGAGATGGGTGAGAAGTAGAGGGTGTTGGTTCATCACTAGCTGGGGCTATAAACTGAGAGTACCGGGGGAGCATGTAATATTCTAAGGAATCCAAATTCGCTAGTAAATTTGTAAATACAACTGAGAGTACTTGAATTTGACCCCTTAAACCATCCCATGGACAATGAAGGAGAGGTCTTCTGGAATCTGGTCCCATCCTCCAGTTTGTTGGATAGGCTATGTATGACGACATGAAGGAGGTATTCCATTGGAATGAGACCTTCCCTTCCTGAAGGTTTTGACCGAAAAGTCACCTTCGTAGGCCATCTGCGCGAAGGATTGGTTGATAGCGCTTTGGAAAGGACAAGTCACCTGCTTCATCATCCAGCTACAAATGGGGTTATAATGGCTGGAGTGATGAAAACCATCCTCCCCTGCATATGGCAGACAATGCCTTCTCCCCATCCATGGTGACCTCTGACAGGCGCTAGAACTCAAGCAACTGATCCTCATAGAGCGGAGGATCGATGTAAGGGAGGTGAAGTAGTGAGACAAAGAAAGATACCTACACAGTCTGAGAGCTTGGATCCTTCTCAGAGTTTAACAAAGCAACTTGATTGTGTTGCCTGTGTAGGTGCATGGTGAAATCAGGGTCATTACTCCTAAAATGCATTTAAGTACTTATACCAAAATTTAAGCTTCAGAAGATACTTCAATAATTTCTTCCGAAGGTAAATCTCAGATAAGCTGTTTAAACGATTTAGACATGATTTTCTTTCGAAGGCAACTTTTGCTTCTTCCGAAGGTAAATTTTCATCATTCTAAGAGATATCATTTTAAAAAAATCATTTTTCTTCCAAAGAGAACTGGGCTTATGAAGTGATCTCATAGACAACCTAGGACACAGAGTTTTAAGAAATAATATTGATTAAGTTATTAAGAAAAATCTACTCAAAGTTAATCATCCCAATAGCTGATACAAGATATTTATATCTCTGTTCATCAAACGCTTTTGTGAACAGATCGGCATATTGTTCGTTTATGTTAACTTTGATTAGTTTTATCAATCCCTTTTCAAAATTATCTCTAATCAGATGATACCTGATGTTGATGTGTTTGGTCCTTGAGTGTTGCACAGGATTCTCTGTAATAGAGATGGCACTGTTGTTGTCTATGTGGATGAGAGTCTCTTTGAAATTGAACCCATAGTCTAGCATCTGATTCTGAATCCAAAGCACTTGAGCACAGCAGTTGGCAGTAGCAATGTATTCAGCTTCAGCAGTTGATGCAGACACACATGATTGCTTCTTGCATTGCCAAGAGACTATCCTTCCACCCAGGAACTGACACCCCCAGATGTGGACTTTGCAGTCATGTTGTAGCCACCATAATCACTATCTGTATAAGCATACAGATTGAAGTCTGAATTCTTTGGATACCAAAGGCCTAGATTTGGAGCACCTTTGAGATATCTAAGGATCCTTTTGACAGTGATTAGGTGTGACATCTTGGGGTTGGCTTGATATCTTGCACATATGCATGTGGCAAACATGATATCAGGCCTGCTAGCAGTAAGATACATAAGTGACCCAATCATAGCCCTGTAGAGATGTTCATCAACACACTCCCCCTCAAGATCAGGACCAAAGGAATGGTTTCTGGCTATGGGTGTCTTTGCAACCTTACAGTCAGTCATCTTGAATCTTGTAAGTATGTCCTGTACATACTTTGACTGACTGATGAAGATGCCATCTTCAACCTGCTTCACTTGAATTCCTAGAAAGAAATTGAGTTCCCCCATGACACTCATTTTAAATCTATTCTTCATCAGCATCTCAAAGTCTTTGCAGAGCTTTGGATTAGTTGAACCAAAGATGATGTCATCCACATATATCTGAACTAGCAATGTGTCATTTCCTGTTTCTTTGATGAAGAGAGTCCCATCAATAGTACCTCTTTTGTATCCATGTTGACAGAGGTATGTTGATAGTGTCTCATACCACTTTTTGGAGCTTGATGCAGTCCATAAAGGGCTTTATCAAGCTTGCAGACATAATCAGGATGATCTGGGTCTGCAAAGCCAGGTGGTGTTTAATATAAACTTCTTCATCAATCACCCTATAGAGAAAAGCACACTTCACATCAAGCTGGTAGACCTTGAAATCCTTGGATGCAGCATAAGCCAGAAATATTCTTACAGCTTCAAGTCTTGCAACTGGAGCAAAGACATCAGTGTAATCAATCCTTCTTCTTGAGTGTATCCTTGGACAACCAGTCTAGCCTTGTTCTTGATGATGATCCTCTATCATCTTTCTTGTTCCTGAATACCCATTTGGTTCCTATGACACTCTTCCCTTGAGGAAGAGGACATAAGTTCCAAACCTTCTGTCTTCTGATTTGAAGCAGCTCATCTTGCATATCTTCAATCCAGCTTCCATCCTTCAAAGCCTCATCAACCTTCTTCGGCTCTATCTGGGATAAGAAACAAGAATGTAGACAAACATAGTTGTCATGAGCTTGTCCTCTTATTCTTACCCCTGAGTCAACATTTCCAATGATGTTTGTGGAGGGATGTGACTTGTGGATCCGAAGTTGAGGGATCACAGCAAGTTGGTTAGACAGATCTAAATTTGAGAAATTCTGGTCTGGCAATGAGGTGTCTCCCACCACATCAGCACACTTATCAAGAGAGACTTGATCCAATGAGTGTGTGACATCATTCATGTTGTCTTCAATGGAGTGGTTTTCAGCATCAAGAAATTCTTGATCACTGTCACCACCTTCAGTTCCTCCTCCTGCATTTGAAGTTCCTTCTCCTGAATTCTAAACCTCTGAGCTGGAATTTGAAGGCAATTCATTTGAATCAGCAGTATTTGTCATGCTAGTGCTGATGGGAGCTTCAGTTGCAGGGTTAGTCACCATTGGAGCTGAAGTAGTATTCTTGTTTGGTCTTCTCAGCTCAAATCTTGGATCAGGATCTTCTGTTGACCTGTTATTTGTAGATCCTAAAACATTCTCATAAGATTTGTTAAAAGAGTTGGTAACTAAGTCACGATCAAACTGCCAATCCGGACCAGAACCTTTTACACAGGGTGTGTGTTCATTGAAAGTCACATTGGCTGACTCCTCAATGATTCTAGTTCTGAGATTGTATACTCCATAAGCCTTAGCTTGAGAAGAGTACCCAACAAAGTGTCCATCATCTGATTTCTCAGCAAACTTGGCTATTTGATCTTTGGTATTCAAGATGGTGCAAGGACATCCAAATGTTCTGAGAAATCCAATGAGTGGTCTTTTTTGTGCCACAGTTCACAAGGAGTCTTACCATGTGTCTTAACTACCAAAACTCTGTTTTGCACATAGTAGGCTGTGTTGACAGCCTCTGCCCAGAAGGTGATGGGCAGCTTAGAGTCAGACAACATGGTTCTTGCTGCTTCAATAAGTGTCCTGTTTCTCCTCTCAGCAACACCATTTTGCTGAGGAGTCCTAGGAGCATTGTATTGTCTTGAAATACCCTTTTTATCACAAAATGTATCAAGGATTTGGTTTTTGAATTCGGTTCCTTGATCACATCTTATGATTTTGACCTTGTGATCAGATTGATTCTCAATTTTCAGAATAAAATTATTTAAGATTTCAGGAGTTTCATCCTTAGTTCTAAGGAAAAACACCCAAGTAAATCTTGTGAAGTCATCTGTGATCACCAAATAGTATGAGGTCCTTCCTAAACTCATTACACTAATGGGGCCAAACAGATCCATATGTAATAAGTGTAGGGGAGCAGTGATAGAGTTTATTTCCTTTGGCTTGTGAGACACTTTGTGTTGCTTCCCCTTCAGGCATGCAACACAGTGGTCATTACTTGTAAACTCTTTATTTGGCATTCCAGTTACCAAATCATTCTTATTCAGTTTATTCATGTTCTTAAAGTTTACATGGCACATTCTTTTATGCCAAAGGAAAGACTCATCACTATTTGCTTTAGATAGAAAGCAAGAAATTTCTCCAGAGGGAGATGTTTCCTGCAAGTCCATCTTGTACATGTTCCCTTTCCTGGGGGCTCTGAGCAAAATATGCTCTTGAGGAATGTCAACCCCGGGCTTGAGAACAATGCACTCATGTTCAGTAAAGAGCATGTGATGTTTTTGGTCACAAAATTAGGACACACTCAAAAGATTGTATACAAGCTCCTTGACAAAGTTTACCTTCTCAATGCTGAGCTTACCATTTGAGACCATGCCCCTACCAGTAATGTAACCTCCTGTATCTCCTCCAAAAGCAACTGGTCCTCCATCAATTCTTTCAAAGTTTTAAAGTAGGGACTCATTGCCTGTCATGTGCCTGGAGCAGCCACTATCAATGATCCACATATTTCTGTTTGCCTTTGGCTGTCCCTGCATAAAAGAGATGATTTAGTTATATTTGGAAACCCAAGCCTCATTGGTCTTGAGCTTATAAAGTTTAGATGAAGGCAATGAAACAGTAAGTGATCCTATGTTCAGGCTTTGAGGATCATTTGCTGTTGCTGAAGAGGAGCTTTCAGTCTCAAGGTCTTCCTTTATCTTCCACACCACCTTTGGAAGATTGGGCTTGACCTTCACTACCTTTGGAAGCTTTTGTAGCTTCGGAAGCTTTGGAGACGGATCCTTCGGAAGATCTTGCTTTCACTGCAGCAAGCTTTAGTTCTTCGGAAGCATTCCTCTCTTTCAAGACCAACTTTTCTTCCAAAGGCAATTTCCTACTTGCCTTTTTCTTCATTTTGGAGCTTCCGAAGGAAACAGATTTTCCTTTCGAAGATGTTTGTTTCTTCTTCTTCTCAGAAGTTTTTTTCTTGATCATGCGGATAGTACTCTTGGGATTGTATTAACAATCCTTAGCCAGATGTGAAGTACTACCACACATAACACAATCCAATTCTTTCCTTCTGAGAGTCTTCTTTCCCAAAGAAAACTGAGCTTGAACACTTTCCTCTTCTTTCTCCACCTTTTCAGATGATGCAGCAGGCTTCTTAGGGTGAAGCTTGCTCTTTGAAATGGATGGTTCAGGCTGTGTAGCAGTGACACACAGCTGATCAGTCTTCTTGTTGTTGCTGGAGTGAGTTGAAGCTGAAGTAGAACTCTTGGTACTAGAATTCTTGACAGGATCTTCAGCTTTCATCACCTTGAACCCTGCAGAGATAAATACTTGTTTCTGTTTGGGATCAAAGGTGGTCTTGATCTCTTGAGCTTTTCTGGATCTTTTCTTTGCTCTTCTGATCAAGTTTTTTCTCTTGGTTTTGCTCAAACCAGCTTCTTTTTCCTCCTTAGGAGCATGGTGACCCTTTTTGGATTGACTCTCTTCACTCATCTCAGAGTCATCCCTCACCTTCTCCTCTTCATCCTCTTCATCACTGGGGTCTATGGATGGCAGCTCATCTTCACCAGTTCCACACCTAGGAGATCTGACTGATAGTAGAGTGTGTGGAGGAGCTATCTCACTAGATCCCAGTCCCTACTTATTCTGATAACACAATTTTGCATGCAGAGATGAGGATATCATGTTCTTGAAGGTCTCTTCTTCAAGAACACATTTTTCTGCCCTAGCTTTGCTGATCACAAGCTCAGCCTGGCATTCAGTCAACTTGGTAATGAGATCCTTAATTTGAGTCCTGTAGTTTGTCTGCTCATGTTTAAGAGTTGAAACTGTTTTCTCTAGATCTTCTATCTTAAGTTTATAGTCATTTTCAGCTCTTTTAAAATCATCTTTTAAAATATTTAAAAACTTAATATCAGATCTCATTTCCAAGTTGTAGGACCTGTATCTATTTACTTTAGCAATACATTCAGGAGAGCAAAGATGTTCAAGTACCTTGGCTTCATCATGATCAGCCATGAGTGCTTGGTTTGGAGATGCATCTTCAGCTTGAAAGCTCCAGTCAAAGCCTCCTTCTTCAACAGCAACTGCAGCTTGCTGTCTTGGCCTCTTATTCTAGTACACTCCTTCAGTGTAGTTTGGCCTGGATGAAGCTTGGCCACCATTTGACTTAGGTGCCTTGCATTCTCTAGCAAAGTGTCCCATCTGGTTATAGTTATAACACTTGACTTTGCTCTTGTCCAGCCCAAACTTGCCACTGGCAGCATTGCTAGAAAACCTTCTTCCAGTCCTCTTGTAGAACTTTAGGCTCTGTGAGTGAGAAGAGCCATTTGCTGGACTATCTCCATGTACTCCAGATCATCTGGATGGATACAGTCCAGGTCTTCAAGAGTGAAAAGAAAGTTGCCTGTACTTTAATCAGTGGAGACAAAATCTTGAGAAGAACTTGTCTCTTGGAAGGGACTTCCTTGGATGTAGCTCTCTCTGGGTGTCTCAGGGAAGGTGATGAAAGGACCCTTTTATGAGTTTTCAGGGTAGCAGATGAGATGATGCTGTGGTTCTCTGCTATCCCTTTCAACCACATAAAGGGCTGAACTCTGGTGAGTGTTAGAGTTACCAGATGAATTTTGCATGTTCATCTCCATCTGGTATCCACTGAGTATCCCATACAACTCAGTAAGAGTAAGGGTCTTGAGGTTTTCAGTCCTCTTAATGACACACAGTAATGTGTCCATTATCTGAGAAGAGAGGACATGAACTTCCTTACAATATCCCTGTTCTCAATAGTTACCCCAACATCAGCCAGAGTATCCACAATCTCAACATACCTAAAGTATTGTTGAGTCATGGTCTCACCTGTATTGAAGGTGAAGTTTTCAAACTGCTGCTTCAGGAGATCCTTCTTGTTCTCCTTGGCTTTATTTGAACCCTCATACATCAGTTTCAGTGCATCCCATAGCTGTTTAGCGATCTTGCACTTCTTGAAACCTCTGTAGATGGAGTTTGGAAGAGCAGTTTGGAAAGCTGTCACGGCTTTCTGATCAACATCAATTCTTTTCCAGTCTTCATCAGAAAAGTCAGCCCTCTCCTTTGGTATTATGCCACCACCAGCAGCAGCTGAAGAGGTGCATGGTACATGAGGTCCATTGACAACAGACTCCCACATCCTGGAATCTTGAGACTTGATAAAGCCTTCTATTCTTTGACACCAAGTGTCAAAATCCTCAGGAGTGATCAGTGGGGACTTTGTCATGGTTCCAGTTTCCATACCAGCTTTGGAGATAGCTGCCATTTGAAGAGTTAAGTGATGTGTGTAACTAAGAGGATTTGAAGATGGTGAGATCTTACAATCAAGAGCCTGGAATGCTCTGATACCAAATGCAGGACCGTTAAAGGGTACTTAAGCTTGCATTTAGTTATCACACTTAGGAGGATCTTAAGATCACTTAACAATTCAAATAGGGAACTGTGAACCTTTACTGAAGATACAAGATAAACACAAGTAAAACAAGAACAAGAGCACAAGATAAAGTTTTCAAGGAAGTTGTATATTACTTCTCTAGTTCTATTACAAGTGTTGTACAAGTATATGTTAAATACAAGAACCAGAGACTACTTATACTACATCCTACAACCGTCAATATGCAAAAAGACAGTTGGAAGTGACTAATCTGGACAACAAGATCAGCATAAAGTCAAAAGGCAGATTGCCTTTTGACTAGTGACTATGACAAGTCATAGCTCACTGACTTTCCTATTACAAAAAGCCAAGAAGGAACAAAAACAGAAACTTGCAGGCGAAGACCTTATCTACTTTATCATAAAGTATGGAAGTTTCACCAACTAGTAATAGCAGGTGAACTACCAGAGCATGTAGCGGAAAGTAGGTTGATTTATGATAAAGTTGATGGAAAATGTATCTTTTCTCTCTCTTCAGAGGAAAATCAGTCTTTTCTTTAAACAGCTTCGGAAGACTTTGTCTTGAGAGCTTCGGAAGACTTCATCTTTTACCTTCGGAAGAGTTGAGTCTTTGGCTTCGGAAGACTTTATACTTAGAATATTTTCCAAGTTCAGTGTAAAGCTTCCGTAGCAGTTTCTTCTGAACTTTGGCATCGGAAGATTTAACACTTAGCATTTTTCTTGAGTGTGTAAAACTTCCGAACCTAGTTCACCTTTGTTCCGAAGTGCATTTTGGAAGACTTGGTTGTTTTGGTATCTTTTGGTTGCATCAGCCTCTTAACTTCAGAGGTTCCTACATAAAGTTAAAGATTGAACGAGTTAGATGTCGCGGGAGTACGAACTCGATTTAATTCTAAACGTTCTTTGGGTTGTGTTTAATATTAGGCTTAGATAAATTATTGTTTAGGTTTAATTATTAAGCATCTAAATGATTGTTTGGGCCACACAAATAAAGGCCCACATGTTGCAAGTATTTTTAGTCTTGGCCACAAAAGAAAATGGTCAAAGGTTTTTTTTTTTTTTTTTTTTTTTTTTTTTTTTTTTTTTTTTGGTCTGCAGTTATCTTGATCAAAAAACGATAAGAACAATCAGAGCGCATGCTTGTTGTAAAGAAGATGAAGAAAACTCACGGTTACAAAGAATTTTAACCTAACAAAAGATCATCACAGAAAACAAGAATTTCTAGTCTATCAAATAGTTCTCTGTCTAATCCGATAAATCATTCGTGTGTAACCCATAAAATTGGTTTATCTGATAGTGATTCACGATTTATAGAATAATCCAAGTGAGTTTATATTTGAAGATTGATTCAGAACTGGGTACGTTTTATTTTGTTTTATGTTTGTATTTCTTGTTCAAGACCCACAAAATTCAACAAAGATAAACCTATTTTGGGTTTGTTTTGCAAATCTGGACACCCGTTGATTTGTAAATCTTGTTCTCGGTACTAAGATTTCTTGAAGGAGTATTATGCAGTTACTAGAACCCTCTGTTTCTTTTCTTTCTTTTGACCGAGAGAGATGAAATGGGTTCAACCCTCTATTTCTTTTCTTTTAATCGAGATGGAACTTAGAAGTTTACACAGTTAAACGTTTTCCTTTTGCTGGTGCCCTTTTGTAGGCCAAATTAAAAAAACAATTTAATTAAAATGAACCCAAAGCCCAATTGAAATGAAGAATGAAACCCAACTACCCAAGTTTAATAACTGGAATTAAATTTTCTATCAACAGAGATCAAAGAACTTCTTGTTCGTCACTTTGTTTATGACCAAGGCCCTCTTTTTCCTTGTGTTTCAAAACCTATAATAAAAATAAAATTGGATTAAATTGAACATGTGTTGGAATTATTAAGTTTGAATAAAAATTATTAAATTCAACATGCCCAATTGAAATGAAGACCCAATTTAAAACATTGTTATTTTTTAAAATATATATGTAGCCCTTGTCTCAAGTAGACTTGGGCATAAAAACCGGGTTCGGACCCGACCCGGTGGACTCGACCCGGAACGGGGTACGGGTACGACCCGGTATATGCATACCCGGGTTGGACCCGAAAAAAACCCGTAGGGTTGGAACCGGGTATGATTTTCTAGAATTTCTTAGAACCCGACCCGGACCCGACCCGACCCGACCCGACCCGGAACCGGTTGAACCCGGGTTGGACCCGGTTTCTACCCTTTTTTTTTTTTAAAAGTGGCCGTTTTTTAACGGCTATATAGCCGTTACCTTCGATTTGTGACCTTTTTTTGGTCACTTTTGCCCTATAAGTTAGTATAAATAGGTGTGGGTTGATATGGTTTAGTACCCAAGTCTCAAACGCAAAAATATACGCAAAAAACGCAAAAAATACTCTCGTTTACTCTCGTTTTACACGTTCACTCTCTCGTTTTACACTTTCACTCTCTTCAATCTTGATATGGCTCACTCACAATCTTCCGTTGGTCAAGGTTCGTCCAACGCTCCAACCGTCGTTCGTGTTCTTGCACACAATCGTAACATGGATGTTTGGTGCAATTGGGATATGGTTGAGTTGAGTGACGGGTCTGTAAAGGCTCGTTGCAAGTTTTGTGGAGCTTTGCTTGCTAAAGATTCTAACACGACTTTAAACAAACACATTAGCAAGAAGTTTTGTAAGTCGTTGAAAAGTAATCCGGATTCGCAACAAACACAATTGGGTGGAGACGGTGGAATCTTTAATTACGATGTTAATACGGTTCGAGATCGAATGGCGAAGTTCGTGATTCAAGAAGCTTTGCCTTTTAGTCACTTCGACAATCCTCGGTTGACCAACTTAATTCGAGAGACGCTTCAACCTCGTTACACTCACGTAAGTCGTACTACACTTAGACGTTATTGTTTAAAATTATGGAAACAAGCAAAAAATGATTTAATTGAATTATTTGAAAATTTAAATACCGGTGTAAACTTAACTAGTGACGTTTGGTCGGCTCCACACGGTTTACCCGAATCGTACCTTTGCGTCACCGCTCATTGGGTGGATCCCAATTCATGGCAATTGATGAAACATACGATTGCATTTGATCTTTTTCCACATCCACACACCGGAGAATTTTTGTTTTACTTTTTAGATAATGTAATAAGTACTTTTAAATTAGAAAATAAACTTTTTTCAATTGCATTTGATAACGCCTCTAACAACACAACCGCGGTTGAAAAATTAAAATTAAAATATCTTCCGATTGCAAACGGTGATTTTTTCCATACTCGTTGTGTTGCACATATTATTAATTTAGTAGTGCAAGACGGACTATCCGGGCAATATGTTAATAACTTTATTACATCTTTTCAATTTATGTTACATGATGTTTTTAAAAAAAGTAGAAGAAGATATCAAGATTATAAACAACTTTGTAAGGATACGCACTCTAGATTTTTAGGTTCTAATTGGGATGTACCTACTCGGTGGAATTCGACTTGTCACATGTTTGAATGTGCTTTAAAACAAAAGGGCACTTTGAAAGCTTTTCATAATAGTCTTTCGGATAATGGTGAAGCTTTTCATAAGCGTCCAAGCTTCTACGGTAGCTTCGGAATCTGTTTTTTCTCTTAGTGGCAGGGTAATATCATTACGAAGAACAAGACTAACTCCGGAAGCAGTGGAGATGCGCATTTGTTTAAAGGATCACTTAGACGCAACGAATCGTATACAAGACCAAACAAGCCTCGAAGACGAGATTACACTCGAAGCTAAAGTACATGATGAAGAGGTAGAAGACGGAGTATCTTCTGGCATATCCGATGAAGAATTAGCATTTGATCAAGCATCTCGTAGTAGATAAAATTAGACGATATTGTTATTTTTAAGTTGTTTTAATATTATATGTCTTTCATGTTCTTTTTAAATTTCTTTGTCATTCAAATGTTTTATATAAAAAGTATTTAATATTTGTATATTATAAGTGTAACATTTTTTGCTCAAGATTTGTATATATTTATATATTAAGTTGTTTAAATTTTTGTCATTCAAGTGAACCCGGTTAGGAAAAGAAAAATAAAAAGAAAAAAAGGAGAGAAAATATAAGAAAAAAAAAACATACGACCTGGTGTTCGACACACACACAAGAAAAGAAAAAAAGAAAAAAAAAAAAAAAAAGGCAAAAACCCGGTTGAACCCGGGTTTCATACCCGAACCGAACCCGACCCGACCCTACCCGGGTATACCGGGTAGGGTTTGTATCTCGCTGAACCCGACCCGGGTTCGTACCCGGGTTCACCAATACCCGGGTACAAAAAACCCGGTTGGGCCCAAACCCACCCGGTTTGTACCCGGGCCCGGGTCCGGCCCAAACCCGTTTTGTGCAACTCTAGTCTCAAGGATTAAAATCATATTTGGGTATTCTTTAATTAAATGGGTTCTGTAGGATTTTATTGTAATCATTTCAGGCAAGACTGAACCAATTTTGGGTATTTTAGTTACAAGGGTCCTTTTGGGATTTATTTGGTGCAATTTGAATTAATCTTGATTGAAATTAAGTGTTGCTAATATATTGTTTGTTGATTGAACTTGGATTTCTTGTTAGTATTTGGCTATAAATGAAAATTTGGGTTCAACATGGCTAGGGGTAAATTCGTTCATGGTATGTCTAGCAAGTTCTATAAGTTAGAAATATTTGAGGTGTTGTTTACATAATCAAATGAGGTTGTTGGGTCAAGGTTCAAGTTACAACCAATCCATGGGATGTTTACAAGGTTGAAAAACATGTTGGGTTGTGAGATAAAAGGAATTTGGTTTTTTGGATTTAGTTTGAATTCAAAAGATCTAATGGTTAGCAAATAATTTGGTTAAAAATTATATATCATTTATTTTCAAGTCTTTTTATAATCATGATATGATGCTTGCATGATGGATAGACTCAAGTGTTATGAGTCACATGGGGCGAGAATCTAAAATGGTTTAATGAATTTATAATAATTGAAGATGAATCTTTACTAAGGATAGAAAAGTAGAAACTTAGCCTATCAAAGGATTTAGAAAAGTTAGGCTTGTATTTACATCTGAATTATTAGATTATGTGTTGACTAGGCCAAGTATTCATAAAAACTTATTAGTGTTCCGTTTGATGTTGAATATGTTTTTATGATATCATTATCTTCTAACAAGGTAAATTATGTTTCTAACTTATGGCATGTTAGATTAGGTCATATGAATTGCTCTATAATGAAAGACATGTCTAAGATAAGTTTAATGTCGGCTTTTGATACGAATCATAGCAAAATGTCATATTTGTGAAGTAACTAAGATTACAAAGAAACCGTTTAAAGATGTTAAAAGGAATTCTAAGGTATTAGAATTCATTAATTTAGACTTGTGTGATTTTCATAGATCACCTTCAATCGATAATAAGAAATATGTTTTCATATTGAAATGAAGGATATGGGGGAGGCATATGTGATCCTTGGGATAAGAATTAAGAGGAGTAATAATATATTCATGGCATAGTCTCATTGTATTGAGAAAGTATTGAAAATTTTTAATCATTTGATAAAATATTTAAAGCAATTGGTTATCCAATGTATGTTATGATTAGTATCCGGCCTGAATAGCTTATGCTTTAAGGTGAGTAGTTTAACCAGTAATTCAAGTACACACTATTAGTAAGTTATGAATAGATTGTTTAAATACTTGAAAAGTACTACGAACTTTGGTTTGTATTATTTAAGTTTTGCTTTGGTTATAGAAGGATATTTTAAAGAAATTTGGGTAATTAAGTCGATGTGTATTCTCTATTGGGGAAGTTTGCATCACTTGATAATGGAATATGAGTTTGTAGTGTTAGATCTAGCTACAGTTGGTGATTAAGCTGAATGCCTAAGAAAATGTGATTTTTGAGATTCCATTGTGGTTAAAACCGATATCACCAATCTCTATCAAATGTGATAGTGCTGGCTAAGGATTATAGTCAGGTGTTTAATGGAAAGTCTAAACGGTGTGTATTAAACAAAGCATGATTTATGAGCTCATCATGCATGATGTGACGTCTGTTAATTTATTAAGATCTTAGTATATTTTGACTAATTATCTAATTAAAGAGTTAGAAAGAGATCTCGTAAATAAATCAGTCATAGGGATGGGTATAAAGTTCAATTTAATATCTTATGTCAAGACGCCCAATTCCTATCTAATACAACGTTAGATGCTGAATTCAATGTGATAAGCTTGTCATAAAGATATTGAAACACATGAACAAAATCCTCCTAAAATATGTGTTCAGACTGTAAGATAAAGGAGGTTAAAATTTGATTTCTTAATAGTTCATTGATAAATTACAGCGCAGATGTAAGAGTAATGAACTATCTATAAGAATATGAAGTTTAGCCGCTTCAAGAAGCTTTGGACTTGAGATTTGATATATTCTTTGAAGGATTAGGACACATGCTAGTAAAACATTGTGTCGTGTGGAGTTTGGATTTGTAAACGTATATGTATTTTACCTACAAGTATTTAAATGGATAACTTGGGTTCAATCCACTATGATACCTGATTATTCTAATATTTGTATCGTGTAATATACTAAGATAGAAATTCAATCCGTAGGATATTTTCATTTATGTATACGTTTGTGAGTTCTGTGAGGATGGTTAATAAGTTAATCATAGATATCATTAAAATGGGGGGGGATTGTTGGTAATTTTAGTGTTATGGACGTCTAATTTTAGTGTTTTTTATTAACTTGTTGATCGAGGAAATAAAGTTAAAAATTAAAGGAGTTAGGTGTCACACGAATGCGAACTCGATTTAATTCTATAAGTCATTTGGGCTGTGTTTAACATTGGGCTTAGATAAATAATTGTTTAGGCTTAATAATTAAGCATCTAAATGATTGTTTGGGCCACACAAATAAAGGCCCACATGTTGGACGTTTTTTTAGTCTTGGCCACAAAAGAAAATGGTCAAAAGTTTCTTTTTGGGGTCTGCAGTTATCTCGATCAAAAAAAGATAAGAACAAACAGAGCGCATGTCTGCTATAAAGAAGAGGAAGAAAACTCACGGTTACGAAGAATTTTAACCAACAAAAGATCATCACATAAAACAAGAATTTCTACTCCATCAACAAGTTCCCTATCTAATCCGCTAAATCATTAGCATGTAACCCGTGAAATAGGTTTATCTGATAGTGATTCACGATTCCGTGAATAATCCAAGTGAGTTTATATTTAAAGATTGATTCAGAACCGGGTACGTTTTATTTTGTTTTATGTTTGTATTTCTTGTTCAAGGCCCACAAAATTCAACAAATTAATTGTACTGTATAATTAAAAAAAGATTAAATACACTTTGTGATTCGTGGTTTTGGAATAAAAATTAAAATATAATTTATGATTTTTTTTTAAATTCTATTATGAAACGAAGAGAAAAGTGTACGTACAATGGAACCACCTCTTAAAAGGAGACTTGTGACTTGGGTCTGTTTCCCTACAAGTTGTTGGAAGACAAAGAATCTTCTGATTAGATTCTTTTTGTTTATTTAGTTTTCATTTTCGATCAGATCAAATATGTAAGAATAAATTGTATTTTCTTACTCACCTCCTCCTTCACCCCTCCTCAGGCGACTTTGAGAAAACCGCTAAAACTTCCACACGTTTGAGTTCTTGTATAAAGGTGTAATTTGGTATTTCATATTACTACAATCACGGATCCAAGATTGATCAATTTTTTTCCTATTGGTTCACTAATTTTTAGTAATTAGATATAACATCAAATTTTCCGCGTCGTCCGATCGAGCTAGGTTTGTTCGGGTGTGGTCGGACTAGATTGAACCAACTTTTCAAGTCATTATTAAACCCGTAGATATGATCATATCTAAGGATGAGAAATTTTTGAAAGATTGAACCAATTTTCAAGTCGGGTTGAGCCGGTTCAAGTTTTAATTAAAACCAATATAATTAATAACCAAAATTAATGACTATAATCACTATAGTTTCAACCAAAATCACGAATAACAATCAAAGAAGCCTATAAAAATAGGAATGCAAAAAACACACACTCAAAAATGTTAAACCAAAGAATAGTTTTCACAAGTGAAATCACCAAGTAACCTCAAGCTACTTTGCATTTTAATACACTGCCTTGAAATCACCAAATACAAGTTTGTAAACTCAAAAGAACACACTTCTTATTAAACTTGATAAATCAAAGACATACTGAAAGAGAGTTCAACCTAGATCTATATATAAAGAAAACACACTTGACTTACAATAGATAAACTTAAAATTCAAACTAACAGATAAAGATAATCTAAATTATTGATATATAAACTAAGACTTTTAAATATTATCTATAACTCCTCCATTCACCCTTGAGATTTACCATACTGCGCTTAATGACCTGTTTTGCAAATATGGCTTGTTTCAATAAAGAACAACGAAAAGCAATGTAAATCTAGGGGTTGATTCTTTTAATCTAGACACAAATAAACAACCCGGATATGGCTTGAAGTCTTGAACACAATCTAGAAAACTAACCTTGAATGGAGGATTCGCCGAGTAAGGTGCCGGAGCTTGGAAGTCGCCGCCGCCGGAGGCGGGAGGTCGCCGCATGTTTTCTTTACGGATCAGCTTAGAACATATCGGGCAAAAATATTATATTAATTTTTAGCAAGCTCTTGAATTATGACACACTTTATCAAAAGTTATATTAATTTTAACTAAATTAACATTATTCAGTGAAAGGGAAAATCACTGTGCAAAACATGGAGATAGTAAGATAGTAATCTAAAAGATTAAATGTTATGTTCTTGGCCCAATCACATGCACAACCAAAAAGATGCCCAGCTCATGAATTGGTGTACGTGGCCATGTATGAATTAGTGTACGTGACCATGCAGGCAGTCAACAGATGTTTACTATTTTTATTTATTTTTAATTACACTTTGTTAGTTGGCGAGAATAAAAGGAAACATGAGGATGCCCGGGTCCCAAGTAACGTCATTATCCTTTCTTTTAGGAAGTAGCTTTGAATTAGTTATTTGGCTTTTTATTTAAGTACGGAACAATAGGCATGGGGGAATATATCAAAAATTTGCTCCAACTCTATCTCTTAATCCTTCTAAGCTTCTCCTTACTTTCTTAACTCTTAAATCAAAACGGTCGATCCACTTCAGTGGTATCAGAGCGACCTTGATCCAATGGATACCTGAAAAAAATCGCTCGAACAATTCCAACAAGAAACGACCGAGAATTTTGAAAAAATGACAGCCATGTTTGATCGTTTGATGGCAGAATTCCAAACTGTTAAAGAGAAAGGGCCTGTTGGTACTTCTGGTTCAGGCGGGGGAATGATGATGGTTACCGGCGGCGAGGTTAAACTGTATTTGAAGTTTCACTTTCCCCGATTCAGCGGCGATGATCCTACGGGATGGCTCTTCCAGGCAAAGCAATACTTTGAATTCCAGAAAGTCTCACCCAATGATCAGGTTAGCTTGGCCTCCTTTCATTTAGACGGCCTTGCTCTCCAATGGCATCGATGGTACACGAAGAACCATGGGCCGATGTCGTGGCCAGAATTTTCTACAGCCTTGATGAATCGTTTTGGACCCACCGATTACAATGACCCGAGTGAATCCTTACATCGTCTCAAACAACAAACTACTATGGCAGCATATATCGAAGCGTTTGAAAGGTTATCACACCGCGTCGACGGACTACCGGAGTCCTTCTTGGTTGGTTGTTTTGTCGGGGGGCTGAAGGAGGAGATCCGGCTAGAGGTAAAACTCAAGAAACCCCGCACTGTAGTCGAAGCCATGGGCCTTGCTCGTCTTGTAGAGGACAAGCAGAACTTGCAACGTCGCGACACCACATACACCCGGTTTGCTAGTACTAGTAGCTCGGCCGATAAACCCAACTCTAGTCCTGGCTTGTTAGGCCCAAGCCCCTCTACCCATCTCGCTTTACCCGCCCCAAACCCTATACGAAGGATCTCTGCAGCCGAGGCTCGGGAACGTCAGGAAAAAGGTCTTTGTTATTACTGCGATGAAAGATATGTAGCGGGTCATAAATGTAGCAAACCACAGTTGTTCATGATTAGTGACGTCGGCGAGGTGGATGGTGACGAACCGGTGGACGAAACGCTTGACGTCCTCACCAATAACTCTCCTGCTGAAATCTCATTCCACTCCATATCTGGTACTATTTTACCTCAAACCCTATGGTTTCTGGGGAAAATTAACAACAAAGAGGTTGTGGTCTTGGTGGATGGGTGTAGTACCCCATAATTTCATTGATCAAGCTTTAGCAGACCGGTTCGAACTGCAAATCGAGACCGACGTGAAGTTTGAGGTTGTAGTTGCTAACAAAGAGAAGGTCACTTGTACCGGACGGGTCCGAGGTCTGACCATTCTTATTCAAGGGTATTCTATTTCAACCGATTTTTTGTACTACCTGTTGCCGCTTGCCCGATTGTCTTGGGTGTTCAATGGCTTAAAACTCTTGGTCCAGTGGAAATCGATTTTCAGAATCTGGCACTCGGGTTTCGTTTGGCAGGGGCTTCCCGTACGCTCCAAGGGATAAAAGGTACAAATCTAACCGCTTTAAAGGCTGGTGAGTTAAATGCAATGCAGGGTTCGGCCTTGTTTTTGCACATCAGTCCGGTTCTTATTTCGGTCTCTCCAAACCCACCGCCTTGCCATGCTATTCAACAAATCTTAACAGAATTCAATAAGTTTTTCCAGGACCCTGTTGGCTTGCCTCCTACAAGATTCCAGGATCATAGTATACCTTTGTTGGCGGGAGCACCGCCAGTTAGTTCCAGGCCCTATCGTCAACCGTATCTTCAAAAGGAAGAGATAGAAAGGCAGGTGAGGGAGCTTCTTCAACAAGGTCTTATACGACCCAGTCACAGTCCTTTTTCCTCACCAGTCTTATTGGTCAAAAAGTCTGACGGATCATGGCGGTTTTGCATCGACTACCGGGACTTGAACGACATCGAAATTAAAGACAAGTATCTGATCCCGATGATAGATGAGCTTCTTGATGAATTGCACGGTGCTCGGGTTTCTTCTACTCTCGACCTACGTTTCGGTTACCACCAGATCTGGGTACGTAGTGAAGACATTCATAAAACGGCGTTCCGAACACACTAGGGGCACTACAAATTCTTGGTGATGCCTTTTGGCCTCACTAACACACCGACCACTTTTCAATGCTTAATGAACGATTTATTCAGGCCATACCTTCGTAAGTTTATTTTAGTATTTTTTGATGATATCTTGGTTTACTCTAAATCCTTGGTTGAGCATGTTGGTCACTTACGTGTTGTTTTAAGTATATTGGATACTAATCAACTTTTTGCAAAGACTTCCAAGTGTTGTTTTGGGGTAACTCGGGTTCACTATTTGGGGCATGTAATTTCTTCTGAAGGGGTTGCAGTTGAGTTAGCTAAAGTCCAGTCTGTGCTATCGTGGCCGACTCCTACCACCGCTAAGGGCGTTCATGGATTTTTGGGTTTAGCCGGGTATTACCGGAAGTTTATTCGGGGGTTTAGTAGCATCGCCTCTCCCTTACATCGATTGATTGGGAAAGGACCATTTATTTGGGATTCAGGTGCTGAAAAAGCTTTCCAAAGTCTTAAATCTGCTTTAACTACCGCACCGATTTTGGGTTTACCAGATTGGTCTCAACCGTTCACCATTGAATGTGATGCGAGTGGGGTCGGCATAGGGGTTGTTCTAACTCAAAAGGGTCGACCATTGGCTTATTTTAATGCGCCTTTAAAGGGGACTACTTTATCATGGTCGACTTACGAGAAGGAGATGTTAGCGGTTGTAAAAGCGGTTTGGAAATGCGGAAATGGCGTCATTATTTGTTGGGTCAGCCTTTCGTAGTTAAGATGGATCACATGAGTCTCAAATATTTGTTGGAACAATGAATTTCTACACCGACATAATCCCGATGGTTGCCCAAGTTATTGGGTTATGATTACCGGATCGAGTATAAAAAGGGGGTTCATAACCGAGGTGCCGATGCTCTCTCTCGCCTTCCTGAATATTCTTACATGGTCGTTTCTCATCCTTGCTCCACTATTTGGGCTGACATTCAAAAAGAAGTACAATCTGACCATTTTTATTATGAATTACCAACTAGCTTGCCTAATAATGTACATGGGCATTTGGTACAGCGTGATGGCATTTGGTTTCGTGATGGCTCCATTTTATTAAGTCCAAACTCTCCATTATTATCCACTGTCTTGGAAATGTGTCACACCTCCCCTGAGGGTGGTCATTTTGGGTTCCATAAGACCTTAGCTAAGGTTAAGCAAAACTTTTGGTGGGTAGGGCTCAAAGAGAGTGTAAAGCGATATATCCGGGATTGTCAAGTTTGTCAACGGTCAAAAACGGAAAGCCTGAAGCCAGTCGGGTTATTACAGTCCCTACCGGTGCCCGATTGGATTTGGGAGGATGTTAGCATGGATTTCGTGAAAGGATTGCCGGTTTCTAACGGTTTTACGGTGGTTATGGTGTTGGTCGATCGTGTTTCCAAATATACTCATTTTGTGCCACTCCGTCACCCTTTCACGGCTGCTACGGTCGCTAAGGAATTTGTGGTTCAGATTGTACGTCTACATGGAGTTCCGTCTAGAATTGTAAGTGACCGAGATAAAGTATTCATTAGTTCCTTTTGGCAATCTTTATTTAAGTTGCAGGGCACGTCCTTATGTATGAGTTTGAGTTATCATCCCCAATCGGACGGCCAAACGGAGGTTGTCAACCGCACTTTGGAACAATACTTGAGGTGTTTCGTAAGTGATAAACCAAAGAAGTGGGTCAAATGGTTACCGTGGGCAGAATATAGTTACAACACAGCAGTCCATTCATCCACTAAACTAACTCCCTTCCAAGTTGTTTATGGACGGTTACCACCAAAATTTGTGCCATACATTCCAGGTACAACTAAGGTGCAGGCGGTGGACAACTACCTTCAGAGTCGGGATGAGCTTTTGAAATCCTTACGTACTAATCTGTTGGAAGCGCAAAACAGGATGAAAATAATACGGATCCACATAGACGGGAGTTGGAGTTTAAGGAGGGCGATATGGTTTTCGTGAAACTGCAACCGTATCGGCAATCTAGTGTGGCGAGGCGTTCTTCGCATAAGTTAAGTCCACGTTTTTTTGGTCCGTATCGGGTTTTGGCGAGGGTTGGAACAGTAGCGTATCAGCTTGCATTGCCACCTGGGTCTCTCATTCATAATGTTTTTCATGTGAATCTTTTGAAACGTTGTGTGGGACGGGTTGTAAAGACTAGCCAAGTTTCAGTCACGGAGCTGGTTGTTTACCATGAGTCGCCCCAGCCGGAATGCATTTTGAAGACACGAATAGTGCAGAAGGGTAAATATCGTCCGAAGACGGAATGGTTGGACAAGTGGAAGGGTCAACCGGAGGAAGACGTCACATGGGAAACTAAATGGCGTTTTGCTCATGCATATCCAGACTTCCACCTTGAGGACAAGGTGTTTTTAAGTGGGGAGGATTGTTATGTTCTTGGTCCAATCACATGCACAACCAAAAAGATGCCTAGCTCATGAATTGGTGTACGTGGCCATGCATGAATTGGTGTACGTGGCCATGCAGGCAGTCAACACATGTTTACTATTTTTATTTATTTTTAATTACACTTTGTTAGTTGGCGAGAATAAAGGGAAACATGGGGATGCCCGGGTCCCAAGTAACGTCATTATCCTTTCTATTAGGAAGTAGCTTTAAATTAGTTATTTGGCTTTTTATTTAAGTAGGGAACAATAGGCATGGGGGAATATATTGAAAATTTGCTCCAACTCTATATCTTAATCCTTCTAAGCTTCTCCTTATTTTCTTAACTATTGAATCAAACCGGTCGACCCACTTCATTAAACTCTAGTCCCACATGTTTCCTTTAGTAATCCAACATTTAACTCACATTTGGGCCAATTTATTTACAAAACAAAAAAAAAAGTATAAAACTCAAACTCCACTTCAATTTTGTCCGCTGAAACTCTAATTTTATTCGAATGCCGATCACTTTTGGGGAAGCAAAATACGAAGGTCCTTAGGTTAATTAAAAGAGTAAATTACACTGATCGTCTCTGAGATTTGTTTAAATTTTACCTTTTGTCTCCGTGATTGAAAAATTACAGATTTAGTCCTAAAGTTTTAAAAAATATAAAATTTTCCGTCCCTGGTCTTAACTGCCGTTAGTTTTTGACGGTAAATTTTATAAAATGATGATTTTACCCCTAAACTCTAACAACAACAACAACAACAACCACCATCACCACCACCACCCACCCAACCCATACCCCCTTCGATTTCCTTCCTTCGCCGCTACCACCATCGCAAATTGTCGCCACCGCACCTTGCCACCGCCACCGTCGCCTCCCCCTCACCGGTGACCCTAGCCTACAACCAACCTCCTCCTTACGACCACCCTTTCTCGATTCCGATTCCTTGTGAACCGATTGACCCACATTGGAATTATTTGATTATAACAACCTACCACCAGCTCCATTAATCACATCAGAGTTTCGGTCTTGTTCGGAGAACCAAGAGTGGTGGTGGCCAACTAAAACGATGGTGGGTTATAAGTGGTGGTGGTGGATTTCTAGTGGTGATGGCGGTTTCAAGTGGAAGTGAACCACCATGGTTTCAGACTGTAAGTGGTTCCAGGTAACTGTTCTGAAAGTAGGGGTCGAGGTGGGGGTTGTACTAGGGTGGGTGGGGTGTGGTGGTGGTAAAGGCCTCCGGAAGTGGCTGTTGAAAGTGGGGGTTAAGGTGGGGCCTGTTAGAAATCATTACAAGAATTAAGACCTATCGCAACGATAAAGTCGTCACCTTAGATGTCAAACGTTGTCGGCATAGGCTATCACGACGACATGTCATCGCAATAGGCATAGCCACAGCTGTGACGCAATAGCTCAAAATCCGGTCGTCTCCATAGCAGTCTATCGCGACGACAAGCCGTCGACAAATTCTTGTGGGCATTATTTTAATTGTGCTTTTTTTAAATTAAAATTAATAAATAAATATACCTTGTGGCGATGACAAGTCGTGGCCACAGGGTCTCTTATGAAAATTTTAATTTTTTCCAGGTTATTAAAATTCAATATTTTAATATAATAATCAACAAAAATAAATTATTAATTAAAATTGACCAATGGCGACATGTAGATTGACCAATGGCGACAGGTAGTTGTCATAGGGTCTCTGATTAAAATTTTAACTTAAAATTTTGTCTTTTTCTTTTTGAATACAAATCAAATACATAGAAATGAAAACTAATATTACGAATACCTAAATGAAAATAAAACAATTCTAGTTAATTACATACCAAACAAAACGAAAGTAACAAAGTAAACATGTCTTGAGTTTTTACAACCCAAACAAGTTAACTTCATAATTATCGTGATGTTCATCATCTTCATCGTTATCGGTATTATACTTTCTTCTTTCAAATTCATTCATTCTTTCTTGCATTTCATGTACTTGTTGCTTTAGTGCTTCATTTCTTCATCCCGAAGTGATGATGACCCGCTTAATGGTTCATAACAAGAGATATTTTTTACTTTTTGTCCAACACCTCTCGTATGATCACGTATTTGTTCTAATAAAACATTCCATCTTATTAATGGGCGACTCACCTATGTTTTCTTTATTCTCTATGATAACATCTTCGATTGCATCAAACATCTCATTATTTGATTTATTACTTTTTGGAGGAGTACGTTTTATTGTAGCAAATTGTTTTGCCGCATCAGAAGAACTAGAGACCTCACCGTGATAAACTCATTCCGTATAATATTGAGCAAAGCCACGATCATGTATGTGAGCATTAATAATTTTTAAATCTTACCGAAAAACATTCACACAATCTCTACACGGGTATTTTGTTTTTCCATCACTATCGACAAAGTTCTTAACATACTCCATAAAGTTCTTAAGACCTTCTAAGAAAAACCGGAGACGTCCGATTTTTTACTTTAATCCCGCTCTTATCAGTTGTCATAACTGTTTCATACACGTACATAAACATGAACATGAACATGAAATAAACATAAATATACGTACATAAATAGTATCTTATCATTATAATAATTTTTAACATTAAACAATATATCTTAACCTATAACATTATCATTCGATTAAAAGAATTCAATTATATATTATATTTTATAAATCTAACAACCTATAATTACATTCTACCAAAACAATACAATTAAACATTATATCTTATCATTGTAACAACTTTCAACATTATCATTCTATCAAAACAAAACAATTAAGCATTATACATTATAATTTTATAAAATTATATCTTAAACTATAACATTATCATTCAAGCAAAACAATTCTATTAAACTTTATATATTAACCTATAATATTATCTTTCAACCAAAACAATCTAAATATACTTTATATCATATAAATATAACATCCTACAACTACATTCATCAAAAGTATAAAAACGAATATGTTAACTACTTTAGAAAAAATATATATACAAACCTTCCAAGTTTAACAATGATGGTGGCTGCAATGCTAAAACGTTGTGTGCGACGGCAGACAGGGGCTAACTTGTGGTGGTGATCGCTGATTTGGCGGCGGTTGTGGCCGATTTTACGGCGGTGGTGGCTGTTTTCAGTGGGCAGCGACTGATTTGGAGGTGGTAGGTGACAGGATGAAGGCAGTGGTGCAATTTGGAGGTGGGTGGGTGATAGGAGAGGTTGTGGTGACTTGGAATGCTAGTGGAGGGCTTCAATTTTGCGTTTTTGGGTGAAGGGGAAGAAGTAGATCGAGATTGTGAAGAGTGAATCATGGTTGTAAAAATCGCTAGGCGCTAGTCGGGAGGTGGGGTACCGCGTAGGGATTAATCGGGATTAGTCGGGATTAATCGGATTGTAATTTCATATGTAATTTATATGTATATCTGTGTATATGTATACATATATATAATTAAATTTAAAAAAAAATCAAACATTAACATATTTTGACCAATCTTAAAGAAAATTTGATTTATTTTGACGAAATATAGGTAATTTTGATTGATTTTGAAAGAAATTTGACAAATTTTGACTGATTTTGACCAATTTTGATCGATTTTTGACCAATTTTTACCGATTAGGTCCGACTAGGTCCGATTTTTTTCGACTATGACCGATTACCGATTAACCCTCCGATTATGTGAAGTCGCCAAGGTTGGTGGCCGATTTCCGATTAATTCCCGATTAATCGCCTACTAGAGCCGATTTCTACAACACTGGTGTGAATAGAGTAAAGGTAAAGCAAAATATGACATGTGGTGTAAATGTGTCTGGATAGGGTGATTTAATATTTTTTTCTTTTTTTTCCAATAATTAGGCGGGGATTGTGCGCGGGGTATGAAAACGTTGTAGCGACAACATGTCGTCATCATAGGGTACATTATTATATTGTTATTGTTGTTGTTGTTGTTATTACTATTATTATTATTATTATTATTATTATTATTATTATTATTATTATTATTATTATTATTATTATTATTATTATTATTATTACTACTACTACTATTACTATTATTACTATTACTATTACTATTACTATTACTATTACTATTATTTAGCCGATGTTGTTATTATTATTAATAATACTACTACTATTATTACATATATTTATTATTAATTATATACATTTTGTAGGGACAATAATATTTTTTGCATTTGTAAACCCTAATTATCATAACATAAAATCATTAACCTATCTGGTTAGACGTGTATTAATCATAATAAAATAAAATTAAACACCATTGATCATAATTGAATCATTAGTAACATTTAATGCATTTAATCTACGTTAATCATCATAACCGAACACATTTGACATTGTCTAACACTCATTGATGATAATTAAAATCAAACAAACTTAACTTATCGTTAATAAGTATAGTTTTTCCGTAATTTACTATCAACGTATGTGATTCAACACCGGTCATTAGAATATGATCATAGTTAACCTAAACGTATGTAATAGATGCCAAATATCACAATCAAACATATTTGACTCTAGTTTTACACTATATGTTTAAATTATAATTAATAAATATAATATCTTCTATAATATAATAATTACTTATAATAATTATAGTTAATAATAATAAATAATAATAATAATAATAATAATAATAATAATAATAATAATAATTCATAACAACAATAATATATTAAAAATAATAACATTAACCCTATCGCGAAGATAAGTCGTCGCCATAAGGTATACAAAGTAATAAAAAATCAATATTTAGAAAAATAAATCTACCGCTACCGTCATTACCGACGATATTTTATCGTCGCGATAGAGTTCACCTAAGGCGACAACTAGTCATCGTGATAGGTCTGTTATAGCCAAAAATCCAGGGAACTCTACGACGACGACTTGTCATAGTGATAGATGATCTATTGCGACAACATTATTTCGTCGTCATAGGGCTGGTCGCCATAGGCCTTAATTAAAGGTGCAAACGAGTCGAGCCGCTCACGAGCTACTCGAGATCGTATCGATAAAAAACTCAAAACGAGCCGAGCTTTATCAAGACCGTACCGAGCTCGAGCTTGAGAAAAAAACTCATTTAATTATCGAGCCTGAGCCCGTGCTTCACGTATCGAGCTTGAGCAGGCTCGCAAGCCTAAACAAGATTTTTATTTATATATTTTTATTTAATTTATTAAATATATAATATTAATAATATTTATTATATATAAAGTTATGATAAAAAATAGTTAAATAAAATGTATAATGTTATATAAAAATATATATAATTATAAATATATATCAAAATTAAATATAAAAATATTAAAAATAATATTTAAATAAATAAACGAGAGGAACCCGAGCCGATCCTGAGATTGAAAATGTATTTGACGAGTCGAGGGTCATAACCCGATCGACTGTGGAATCATCGGGGTGGACGAATGTGAATCGATTGCTCATAACATATGGTAGTAAATACGTTAAAATAATATTAAATGTTATCTTTATTGAATGATACTAATCAAATGATACATTACAACTAAATAATAATCCAAATAAATATAATAACAACCTTTTATTAAACTAGGTCCAAGTCTTAAATAAGCATGATGAATTACACAAATCAACATTCCTGAAATCATATGAAAAAGTAACAAGTCAGCTAACGAATTAGCCGGTGAGTAAACATAGGTTTGTATACATATATAGATTGATTACAATGATTGAAAACAATTCAATTCATATGGTAATGTCAAGACTTATAAATACAATAGTGTAATATAAAAAACAAACCAACACAATCAAACCTAATGACTGAATTGACTTGTCCCAAACGAAGCCTTATAGAATGAATGATTCTGATTCTAATCATAACGCGACTAAACAAATACGATGGGTTTCTCAAACTAATAGATCTATTATTGTTATCATGTTTGTATAAATCAAAAATTGTGTTCTCATCAAGTCTATCTAATTATGAACACATAATTACAAGTAATAACATAGCATATCTTGAATTGAATTTAAAATAGCATAGTAATGAATATTAATGATTAAATATTGAATCAAATGATTTTTCCAAAATATAAAACACATAAAAAGGGCTATGAATACTCAAATTGATAATTGAACGCTTTTCGAATAAGAAATATGCTAGATTAAACACAAATGGTTTTTCTCACGTTTAACCTAAGAGTGGTGTCTTTTTGTTAGAATAATAATGAATGAATGACAAGAAATAAATTAGGGTTTCTATTGGGATTTGAGGGTTTTAATAATTAGTTTAAAAATAATATATTTAAAAATAAAATAAATTGATTAAATAACTAAGATTGAAAATGATAATGAATAGTTAGTGAATTTATATTATTAAATAATATTTAATTCATAATAGTTGACTAAATAATGTTTGAGTATTAAAGTGTGAGGAATAATTAATTTAATAATTAATCATTTAAATAATCTTGGAGAAAATAATTAATTGAATATTTAATTATTTAAAAGATTAAAAACATTAATTAAAAATGATTTGAAATAATCTATGTTTGATTTGAAATAATTTTATAAATTTAAAACTTATATATACTATTTATAACATTTTATAACAATTAAAATGAATATATATATATATATATATGAAATTAAAACTTTTAAAAATTTTAGAAATTAAATAATATATTAATATAATAATATATTAATAATTTCTTGGAATTTACATTGATAAAAAAATGATCTAAAAAGGGTTTAGGGTGGCCCGGGTCTAACCCAGGTCTCCTATAAATAGTTTAACCACTAGGCCAAAGCTTAATTTCTATTTTAAATTTAGATTGAAAAATATAAAACCAATACTTAATTAAATCCATAAATCGCCATGAACCCTAGAAATCTATTTGATCCAATTGAGTTTGAATATGATAATGATAATGAATTCGATTAGGGGGCTTTTGATTGAAATGATATGAAGAGTACGTATGGGTGTTTAATTACCTGAATTAGAATCGACTTGGTGATGTTGAGAACGAAAAAAGAATCGTGATAGAGAGGAGAGTAATTTGAGATGATGATGATGATGATTATGACTCAATTGATGGTATAAAAAACTTCGTTAGACCTTGAAGGTTAACATCCCTCTGTTAATTTCTGTTAAAAATGATCTGAATATGGTGTTCGACTAACTTGCATTTACGAGTTAAAGATGTTGATCGAATTGGATGTGTGTGTGTGTTTTGTATAAAACTAGATGTTCAGATAGTTAAATTGGATGGATTAGATGATTTTGCCATCTGTTAAATAGGCTCAATAGAGTCTGTTTCATGTCAAATAGTAATGGCTTTAAGGCGAGGTTTTGGTTTCGAGTGCACAGACATAATAGTCGATTAAATTCAATTGAAACGAGTCCTAGGTTCTAATCATACAAGCGATAATCGAGGGGCGGTTTAATTTTGTTGAAACGGATTACTTATGGGTGTTTGGCATCGCCGGAGATGGCCGAAGTTGGCCGGAGAAAGGGAGGTCGACGGTGGGTGGGGGTTGGGTTGTACAAGTTATATTTTGGTCCGTGTAGTTTATAGTGGGTATCATTTATGTTTATAAAACTTTAATTTAAGTTTTAAAAATGACATTTTCAACCCTAGACTTTATAAAACTAATTTGAATAATAAATCAAATTAATAATTTATAAAACTTCATAACTTTTATAATGCTTGTAAACTTTATAATTTAATTATTTATTTTAACTTATAAGTAATAATAAAACTTTATAAGTTTATAAAAATTCTTTTATAAATTTTGAAATTATATAAATTGAATAATATTGTCTTTGAAACTTTAAAATAAATGAAATCATTTTACTAATGAATTTAAATTTCATAATTTACCCAACGGGTTCGGGTTTACATTTTTCAAAATGGGGCAAATGTTATATTCTCCGCTACTTTAGGAAATTTCATCCCAAAATTTAATCACGAGGAGTCTGATCCAAAGATATGAGGAAACTTAGATTTCTTTTCACGTTCTCAAGTGAACTCTAGGGAACAATTAAACTTAATGAGTTTCAACTATCGGAATTTGGCTACACTTGAGTTTTCACAATTCATGATTTCACGAGTTTCTTGAAAAAGTGGATAGAATCATCAATTTGATACATTTCAGATGGTACAAAACGATAAGGAGATTTTACCATGAGTGAAGCACCAGGCACACGATCAATATGAGAAAGATGTTTAAGACACTTTTGGATGAAAGAGAAATCAAAATAAGCTTCTCAAAGCAGACAACTCCGGCATGGTTCTTAGATAAACATTTCATGCTTACTATGACGTCGAGATTTCTAAATTGCATCGGTGTAAGGTCGATAGGAAAATTGTGCTTGCTAAGATTACGAATACAATTTGGAATAACAGAATCAATTGTAATGGGTTTTCTGGAATGGGTACGGTTTTGACAGAAAGAAATTCGGAAAGATTATTAAGAAACCTTATGAGAATTGAATAATGCATTTTAGAAAATCAATGATAAGATGATTCAAAGTAACAATGAGATGTTCCAATCTAAATGTTCTATTTGCAAACCAAAGTATACGTATACTTATCAAAGTATTATGTCAACCACAACCTTAATGAAGACATGTGTATCTATAAGCGGACACTCACCCCAAGGGTTCTCAGGTAAGGTAAATGGATCCATCGGTTGATTTAGATTTATATAAATATCTTGCCTAGACAGAACAACTCAAGATACAAGCATCCCACTCTTCCAGTATTGCGTGTTTTCAGTTATGGGACACAGACTTTGATTGGATTTGAAACAATTCAAATTTGAAATTTGAAAACCATTTGATTTAGGAACATAATACCTAAGAATATGATTTGAGAATCGTGTGTGCATTGATTGAAATCAAGGTATAAGAATAATCACATGAGGCATATAATCACATAATTAGGTCTAAACATGCAAGGCACATAAAATCCGATCTAAGCATATGAAATACATAAGAGGACTCATGTGTGTTGTACTTAGTTATAGTCTAGGTCATTCCATTTCTAATAACCTAGTTTCCTATAACCATGGCTCTGATACTAATCTGTCACACCCTGACCGACAGCGGAATTATCAGGGCGGACGAATGTGAATTGATTGCTCATAGCACATGGTAGTAAATACGTTAAAATAATATTAAATGTCATCTTTATTGACTGATACTAATAAAATGATACGTTACAATTAAACAATAATCCAAATAAATATAATAATATCCTTTTATTAAACTAGATCCAAGTCCTAAATGAGCATGAATAATTCCACTAATCAGCATTCCTAAAATCATGTTTGACGGGATTTGAAAACCATGAATAAAAATTCAAATTCGAAATTTGAAAACCATTTGATTTAGGAACACAATACCTTAGAATATAATTTGAGAATCGTGTGTGCATTGATTGAAATCAAGGTATAAGAATAATCACATAAAGCATATAATCACATAATTAGGTCTAAACATGCAAGGCACATAAAATCCAATCTAAGCATATGAAATACATGAGATGACTCATGTGTGCTGTACTTAATTATAGTCTAGGTCATTCCATTTCTAATAACCTAGTTCCTCATAACCATGGCTCTGATACCAATCTGTCACACCCTGACCGATGACGGAATCATCGGGGCAGACGAATGTGAAATGATTGCTTATAGGCTTATAGCACATGGTAGTGAATACGTTAAAATAATATTACCATGTGCTATGATCAGTTCTAAGTCTTCACAAGCCAAGCTCGAGCCTATACGAGCTCGGGCTCGGCTCGGCTTGACTCTTTTGCACCCTAGCCTTAATTCTTGTAGTAAATGTCTGTCGGAGGTGTATTTGTGTTCAAATGTAGAAAATGAAGTAGGGGTGGGGTTGGGGGAGGGGGTATTATTTTTTTTAAGTTTTCTTTTCTCTTTATAATTGAAGGGTAAAATGGTATTTTTACATCCACTTAAGGGAATTTATTAATGGAATGACTAAATACTTAATCTTTTTTCAAACATTATGACTAAACCTGTAATATTTTCATTCCAAGGATGAAAGGAGAGATTTAAGTAAACCCCAAAACGGTACGTGTAATTTACTTTAATTAAATTCAACAACCACTAGTATAGTATAGTGACAAAGATGTATGTCTCTTTTAAAATAGTAGGCTTAAGCCTTACTTAAGACATGTGAGATAAGTTTAATTTATAGTAGGATAGGAGTATATTATGACTGTTTAAAATATTAAAAGCAAAACATAAACCAAAATTAAGGCAAGTGATTGTAATTTAGAGGTAACAGGGGAAGACAACATGCAGAAAGTGTGTTTTGCATGTGAACCGTAAGAAGTTCTTGCATAATTATTCATCCTTATGATAATTTCATCTTTAACTTTATTTTTTTTGTGTAATAATTCTACTCATTGAGTGATAATTTCATCATTATATGATAATTATCATGCAATTGTAAATCCTTCTTATGTGATAATCTCATATTAACTTTATAGACTTCCTACGAAAACATCACTTTGTAAATTAATTATTTTAAAATATTCATGAAATTTGGTTTGAATTTCACGTGTGAAATTCTCAAAAATTCAATCCCAGCCAGTCACTCTGCCTCTTGATCCCCGCTCCAGGTGCGTTGCCACAAGATCCCCCGTCAAGGAAGCGTGACCCCTTGGAACCCTAATTTTTAGGTGCTTTGCTCCTAAAACCAATAGGATTCTAACACCATAATTCATAATAAACTCAAACTATTGTGTAATCCGCATCTCCAAAACAATTTAATAAATATTATAATTATATTAGTCACTCTAAACAATATTCTAATTACATTAAAGTATCTAACACTCTACAACCTTTCTCATCTCTTTTTTCACATCCAATTAGAGATGGTGTAGCAGATTGTTAGGAAATTAACAACTATTCCAAAAGTGAGGTCATTGTTCTTATACTAATCTATATTATTGTATATGCTCAAAATCCACAGTTCCTGCTTCCCACCATTTGTGTGAGTGCCCTACTCCTTATCTCTCTCCTCTCTGAAGATCTAACTCAGCTCATCTTTCTAACTTCTAATTAGCAAACTCAGATCTCCGGCTAACCAGCTATTATCCGGTATCTAACTTCTAATCAGCAAACTCAGATCATCTTTAATTAATTGAAGCTTTTTATCTTCTTGAACTAGCTCTTATAAGTGTTTTCCCTTATTTTCAACTTTTCTGATAAAAGGGTGTCAATCAAATCTACTTCTGCTTTAGTTTTGATTAACATAAACACATTAGGGCTTTGTTGTTATATATTTCTTATTATGTTTATTCTAAAGGAGTTACTATCTTTTGGTTTTGTGTGTACCCCTCAGTTCATGAGTTTAGGGTTCGACCAATCTACACATGCCACATCACACCTACCCTCGTGGCCTTAAATATTGAGATTGAACCATAGTAGTGAAAACCCATCTAAGAAATGTGTTTTTCATTCATTTTCTTCATCACAAAATCAACTGATCTTCATCATCTTCATGGGTTACAAGCAGCAGAGGTCGCCCGTCAGTTTGTCCAGCACAGCAGTCGTTGTTTTCCGGTGTGGCATCATCAAGATTCACATACAAAATGCAAAAGCTTTTTGATGATGAGAATCTTGATGATGCTGCATCGGAAATAAAACGGCTACAAGTAGCGGATCAAGGTTGGTGGTTTCAATTTATAATTGTTGATGGTGTTGATAGGTGACTGACTCACCGAATGTGTCAGTTTTCATCTCTCCCAAACTGGTTACCAGGAGAGATTGTTTTTTGTGTGTGTTTCTCTTTAATTAGTAAAGATTGTTACTTTCACTGCATTGACCGTACTAAAACTATTTTCCAGATCTATAGTTTATTTTTATTGCAGATCATGATTTACGAGTGAGATATTGTTGGTTACATTTGTATGGACGGTTGATTGTTTTTTTTGTAGGTTAATTAGGACAATAGCTTGATATGATCTTATGATTAAAGATGTTAAACATGATGATGAATAGGTGTAATTAGGACAATAGGTTAACATCTTTTAGATTAGTTAGGACAATAGATTAGCATCTTATGATTAAAGATCGATATTAAAGGATGATGAATGAGGTTTAATTAGGACAACAGATTAAAATCTTTTAGGTTATTAGGATAATAGATTAGCATCTTATGATTGAAGATGTTATACATGATGATGAATGAGGTTTAATTAGGACAATAGATTAACATCTTTAGGTAAATTAGGACAATAGATTAGCATCTTATGATTAAAGATGTTAAACATGATGATGAATGAGGTTTAATTAGGACATCAGATTAACATCTTTTAGGTTAATTAGGATAATAGATTAGCATCTTATGATTGAAGATGTTATACATGATGATAAATGAGGCTCAGAAATTGGAACTAATCAAAAGCGAGTTTGTTCGGCTTTCAATTTTGAGCTATATCCAGTTTTCTAATATCCTGAAAATCTAAACTCATACTCTTCCGGTAGTCTTTAAGGGCCAGTCTAGTCGTTGACGATCTCTCTTTTCAGGATCCATCGATATCGAGTTTTTTTAGTATAATTCTTGTTAAACCTATTGATCTCATATCAGGATTATTAAGCTTAATTACTTCATAAGTTTAGTTATTTTAGATGTCATAATTTGGGTTGAGCTAAGCTTGATCATCAAATAGATTTACTTGTGCAAACGTGTCAAGGTGATCAATAAATTTATATGCGAAAGAGTGTTATATTAATGAAGGTACACCAAATGATATAAATATGTGTCATAAGAAAGTCTGATATTAATTTGTTCATTTAGAAGCCCTAATCAGACTCAACTCATATCTTTATGTATTGTTTTGTTGATTATTGATTAACAGCGCGTTAATGGTTTGTAGCAAAATCTTTGTATTTTAAAAGAATAAGTTGGTCATGGTGATTGGTGAAGCCAAGTTTGTAACCAGAATTTGATTCAATACAGGGCGGGTCTTAGAGCAAGTAATAAGGTTGTTGATTTGTGAGCTTGAAGTCATGAATCCAAACCGTGAAAATAGACTCCTACAATTGTAGGGTAAAGTTACGTAGATCCAATCAAGAAACAATCCAGCCCCTCACCGGACACCTATGTAAAATCGAAAGTTAAGTCAAGCATCAGGTATTCCCTAATGTGATTGATTAGTAGATTAATCCTAGAATTGATCAAATTATATTTGTACTTGTTACTTGATTAACTGCATATACGTGCTAACAACAGGTATATTGTAAAGATAGTGATCTTTATGTTCATAAACCTGTTGCTATATATGAACATTTTGTTCTCATTTTATTAACATTTTAAATCTTATATATATATATATATATATATATATATATATATATAGATAGATAGATATATATATATTTCACGCATACATACATACATACTTGTCATTGTGGTACAAATTTGATCTTTATGCTTTAAGATTCGGCCTCTATTAGCTTCTTGTTATCTGTTATTTGTTAATAAATCATTGGTTACCTAGATCGTTCAAAAAACCAACATGATATATTTACATATAAGTCCTTAAATAGTGCGGTGCTGGCTAGTTGACAATGAAATTAAAAAGATGTGTTCTAACATATGTTTAGTTTGTATGAACTTATAAATTTTCTGAGTTGTACCTAGCATATACAAGTACTTATAATACATGTGTTTTTTACTTTTAGTTCTATGTTGCATATGATGTTTGGATATATGTAGCTTGCTTTTATTGCTTCAAGTGTGTATCTAGTAATTAAGTCTCGATGGTGTTTTACTTTTTCCTTTTTTTTTGACATGTGTCAGCAACGCGAAGGATATTTCCTCTGCATAACTCGTGCGCCTTACAAACACAACTTTTCACCATCAGAGTGCACCTCCCACAAACAGACACACTTCACAAACAACTTACGTTCGACCCCATTATTTTTTTTATTCAGACTAGCATATACCGCCTATACAAATGCATCGATCAATATAATAACTAGCACAAGTGGTGATGATATGTAAATATATATGTTAGAGGTAAAATAAGCTTGAGGATTGAATAATTAAAAATTGATGTGAGTGCTGAGTACACTATTTGTATAAAGATTGTGGTGTGGCATTGTGGATAGTCTAATAAATTTTAGTATCCATAATTAAGCACAGGCACACAAATATGTTTAATTATAATAGCAAATGTGATGCGTAATCAAAACTAGATACTGTCTGAAAGATATATTAGTCAGAGGATGAATGTTTCATATAGTTGTTGGTGACTTTAAATCAAAATTTAATGCACAAACATGTCACATACATTTCTGGCTTGTTGCCCCTATTGGGGTTGCTTTTAACATTTTTGTGTAGGGTATGTACGTGCTCGTAGTCCTGCTGGCTGACATTAATCTGAGTCACTGGAACATATATACACATCATCAAATTCATCGATCACATCTCCAATTAATAATGCTACACAAGAGGGTTTCTACATTTATAAGTCCGTAAACTTATTTTTTCCGCTTTCTAGAATTATCATGTCAATCATTTTGGATCTCCCTAGCCTAAATGTGTCATCCAAGCATCTCATAGGTTCACCCACACATATTGAGAGAGAGGGGTTAATGTACATACATGAAATTCCATACGTACGAAATGTACAAAGTTATCTATGCCTTATAAATTAGTTTTTCTTTTAATTTAATGGAAGGCTTTTTTTTTACAATTAGGTTACCAATCTACGTGGCCTTAGGTTCATATATATGAATTAAATAAAAATATTCCTTCTAAATGATATTTTAAACTCTCATTTAGAATTTAGAATTTAAGGTTTAACGTTTTGAGTATTATAACATTCTCTTGTAATCAACTACTTCTTACATGATTTTCTCTTTTAATCAAATGCTTTTTATATGATTCAAAAAGGTTAACGTTTGTTTGTGACCTGACGAAATTAACAAATGAAGTAGGAAAATTAGATCACCGTATAACAAATTAACTAATTGATTGTAAATATTTTTGGTGTAAAGAAAAAAATAATTGGTTGAAAATAAATTAATCGATCTGTATGGAGGATTTTTTTTTATATATTTTGAAACCAAATTTAAAATATCATATATACCATATATTACAAAATTTTTGAAATATCATATAACCAATTTCATAATGTACACTCCTAAAAAATTTTTAGGGTGAGATTATTTTACAAAGTGTATTTTTGCTACAAAGTGTGAGAAGACACAATAAGGCTAAAAAAGTCATAAAAAAAGTTATATCTCACAATCTAAATCGAATTTCAAATAATTATTTCGTCTATGTTCCTCTCGTCGTCCTCTTTAAGAAAAAATAAAAAAAATAAAAAAAAATCATTGTGTCTTTATGACACAATGGCGTCATTGTGTCTTTATAATGACACAATGGCGTCATTGTGTCTTTTATAAATAACACAATAAAAAAACGTTAATTTTTTTTTATTTTCTGTTTATTTTTTTTTCTTAGTGGGGACGGCTGGGGGAACAAAAACTCGAAATTAGTTTTTTGAAATTCGATTTAGATTGTGAGATATAATTTTTTTTGTAACTTTTTTTTTACTCACACTTTATAGCAAAAATACACTTTGTATTTAAATCTCTTTTAAAATTTTAAATATCGTATATACTCAACTCGAACCAAATTTAAAGATCATATACATTTTTCTTTAATAATGAAAAAAATCATATTTTCTCGTTTTAATTTATTTCATTAAAAGAATTTACAGTAAGTCTTTTCTACCAATGTATTTCTCAGTACTTTAATATTTCATATTTAAAGAGGTTCAGGCCAAGCCAAAACTTATTTCAAAAATCTTAAATTTTTTAAATTGTAATTTCGATTAGGTAATTAGGGGGTTTTAACATTTTAAAATTCCTAAATTTCTCAAATAAAATTTTAACGGTAATGAATTTTGATTATTTTTTTTATAAACTTCAAAGATAAACCTAATAGCTTACATGTGCCCTTCTATTGTTACAAAATATGATTTTTTTATAAAAAAATGTTTAATATAAAAGCCTAAAAAGCATTGTAAGCTTGACACGTGTTCTTATATTGTTTTAAATAGCAGGGCAGTTTGGTCATTGTGTCAAATAAGCAGCCCATTGTGTCTTATATGTTTATTGTGTCAAATATCAGTTCATTGTGTCATATATTTTGCATCATTTGTTATATGTATTCATTATTGTGTTTTACTTTTTATATCAATTTGTGTTATTTTTGTCATTGTTTCTATAAATTATATAAACTTGCTATCTATTATTGTATTTTATAATTATAAATACAAAGTGATATACTTTCACCAATATATTTTTTAAAACTTATAGTGTTAAAGATAACACAATGTATTTTTTTATATTGTTTCTCTATAGATAATATAAACTTGTTATTAATCATTGTGTTTTATAATTATAAATACATAATGATGTTATTTCATCAATATATTTTTTAAAACACATATCTATTATAAATTTATGACTATCATCGTAAAAGTTTATGATATGAAATGATTATCATCGTAAAAGTTTATGAATATGAATAATAATAAGTATAATAGAAACGATACAATAAATAAAAATAGTAAATTAAAAGTTTTAAGAAAAAGTATTGTATTTTCTGTCCTCTATGAAACAATATACAAGACTATATACAAAGAAACCTAACTCTAATGCAAATTAAACACTAATAGACAGGGCCGGCACTATGGAGGGGTGGGGTGGGTGACGGCCCAAGGCCTGATCTATTACAGGATCGTAATTTTTAAATAATTTTTTTATATTATATAAATATAAACCAAATAGTTGAAATTTTAAACTGAACCAAAAGAACCGTTATTAACAGTTTGGTTCCGGTTTGGGCTTATCTGGTGTTTCTAAAAATTACATAAAATTTGAAATTTAAGAGTTGTCCATTTTAACAACGAGCTATCAATATACATAAAAATCAACATTGACTATTTTCAAATTTTTATAAACATCGAAAAAACACAAAACAAATCGATTATCTACATAATAACATAAATGTATTGTAAGAAACGTTGCAAAATCTTACAATTGATCATAGATTTCTACGTAAATATTGTTTGAAATCATTTTTTAAAAAATAGTAGTAATAAACACACAAATATATATATATATATATATATATATATATATATATATATATATATATATACACATACATACATACATACATACATACATATATATATAGGGAAGGGATCCCTTGAAAACCATGTTATAAATGAAAACTAACCATGGGTTATATATATGTAAGTGCATGTTACAAAGTGTACAACTAAAAGTTACGTATGTGTAGGGGTTATGTATATATAAGTACGTGTTACCAAGTGTACAGCTAAGAGTTACGTCATGTAACTCATACAAGTTACGTACGTTATCATCGTCGTTCGTTGGAGTTTAATTTAAATATATATAATGACCTCAAAAGATAAGATTAAAGTTTACTCATATATACGTTAGAAAATTAAAAAATTAAATCAATTATAAATTATGTGATTAGGTAGTGGTGTTTTTCACGATTTTCAATCATTAATATGGTTTTCATTTGATCCCTCATATATATATATATATAGGTTAAGATTATTACAGAACCACTTTTATTTTTAAAACCAAAATAACCATTGATTTATATAAATATAAATTAAGCCTAGTAATATGTAGTTGTTTTACATAGTTTATTGTTAATGTCTAATATACACATATGTAAAACAGTTCAAGTTTCACCAGACTTAGTTATGTAAATTAATGGTTTTTGAATCTGAAAATAAAATGTGGTTCTGTGATGATTCTAACCATATATATATATATATATATGGTCAGGATCTTTTCAGGACTCATAAAGATCGCGAGAACTATGAGAACTCATCCTAACCATTGGTTTATATAGTTTTTATTATTTTTTTAATTTTACTTAAAGGATATTAAGGTAAATTTAAATGCATTTAAATTTTGATTTCCCTTATATACCTCCTTTAATTATGGAGCTTAAATTGTTTCCATTGACCAAATTTCTTAAACCAAATCATCCATTATCATCTTCACATCCATCATTATTTTTAGAACATTTCTTCATTTAGCCTGATCATAAAAAATTTTCCCAAATAAAAATCAGAGTTTTCTCTTATGATGGGTTT